>OZ014470.1:48566802-48866670 GCA_963965965.1 Trididemnum nubilum
GTTTGACTTTGATATTAATGTCCGAAATTTTGATGCACTTCTCTGAGTTAAAAGATATTTTTGCCAAATTCAAAGTTTGCATTATTTGTTTTCAATTAAGATTTATTGGAGCGTGACCGCAAGATATTTTATTGAATAAAACCTTCCAATTTATTCATAAGCTATCACAGTCGCATGAGCTTGACTCGAAAGAGCACAGGGAAAGAGTGAGTGTCTAAACTGCTATAATGCCTGGGTTCTAAAAGTTGTTGTAGGCCTGTGGAGGGGATCGAAACTACCCGTTGTTTTTGAACATTTATTGCTTAGTTTCTGTTAAAGCTAGAATCGTGGTTAAAATTGTTGTTGGTGCGAAATTTCAACACCTGTTATTTTGTTACTTTTGTAATCAAATTTTGGTTTTTAATTTCGCAGTTTATGCCTTGAAACAAAACTCATCAAAATATTCTTTTACTGCCTTATTGCTCTTTGATTCGCGCAGAAAGCCGACTAATCAGATTAACTTCTTGCTGTATTTGGCGACTCAATTTAATCTCTTGTGTATACCAACTTCGTCAACTTGCGTTGTGAAAACGACGGGCTGAAAGCAGCAGTTTTTGGAATTTGTTTATTTTGATGCAAAGTTTTTGTTCTGAGTTCGAATATTGCTTAGATGAGATGTTGTGTTTTTTGTGGTATTGTAATTTTTTTTCCCATTCAGAAATATAGACAAATCAAAACATTTCAGTGTGTGTTATGTTGTGTGTGGTAGTTGATACGTGGTTGTTGATACACTCGTATGTATTAAAATAAATTACTTCTGGTAGTGTATAAACAGGTCTATGGCAAAATTTAATAGTTCAGAGGAATTCGTTTAGCCAATCCCAAGCTGGGAAAACGCTACTTCAAATTAAAATGCTCTTTCCAATTAGCTAATAAATGTTCCTTTTTTGATTTTCTTTATAATAATGATACTGTTTTGTAATAATTATGTCGCTATAGGTTTGGCACTATTTGCATCATTTTTTAGTTGAATCGAGATCCTATAAAAAACTTCTATCGTTACTAGAAGCACATAAAACTATCAATTATAAAAAAAACTCTAAGCGGATCGGCATTGTTATTGTTTATTTCTGAGGTCAAGAAACAATGATGAATTCATTTACTTGGAATAATAGTGGCAAACTGACATCTGCTGCAGAGCCTTGATCTGTGTAGCTATGAATACTCATTTACTGTATAATCAATCCAAGTTTGCTTACTTGATTGTCTAAAAAAAATTGCATAATTTTGCTAGCACAGCATGGTGGTTGATAGCGTGTTTACCGAACGGAGGGTGGGGTGAGTAGTGGTGAAAGCGTTTGTCTCGCATTCTGTAAACACGGGTTTATTCCCCTGTCGAGTTGTACCAAAAATTTTAGAAAATAGTATTCACAGCGCTGTCTTGTTTAGCACTCAGCATTTGAACAATTCGGGGAGTTACTCCTAAATGTAAGGTAGAAAAATGGCAGAGACTCGAATATTACATGGTCATTTTGGTGCCTCCTGCATGGCGAAAGCAAATTGGCAAATAAACATGGACAAAGTATTTTCATAGTCCGTAGATTACCAATATTTTTGTATTCAGAGGATTATTAATAAAATTTACGCACCGTTTTTTAGACAGGTAAATGCGATGTATGCACAATAAAAAAAACTGAGTGGTTCTAAATTTGCGAAAACATCCAACACCCAGAACACAAAAAAATGCATTCAAAGCGTCAAGCAAATTCCATACCGGTACTATGCAAGCTGTATAGCAATATTAAACAGAGCTCTATCATCATAGCATTTCAAAAATAAGCGAAAAAAATGAGCATGTAAATCAGCGAATAATTGGTTCGGGTTTATTTTAAAGTAAAGATTTTCATTGCACAGAATCTATATGCAAAAGACGTTTTACTTATTGTAGCTTTGTTGGTTTGTAAAAATTTTAAATGACTAGCATTCTGCATTTCTCGTGATATCCCGCTGTTTTTATCGCGGTGGCACAGCGTAACCACAACCAAAGCACGAAGAACGTAGGCTACTGTGTAGCGGTAATCTGGATTTGGGTGGTAGACAGTAGACAGGCAATAATACGCACTTACACAGTTTCAGAATTTTATTTTCCTGGATACTGCAATAAAAGAAGCAAAACTCTTCATACACAAATTAGTGGTGTCGGTCTCATCACTGCAGTGCAAAAAGCATCTTATACAAAAGCACAGCATTGTATGTAATAGCAGGAAATAAGATACATGTTTTTATAAGCATATAAATATTGGGAGATCATGCTAATACAAGTATGAAGATACAACTTTTGCTAAAACTCTAGCTTCCAACTTGTGATAAGTTTTTGCTAAAAGATAAGTTATTGCTAAAACTCTAGCTCTTTTTCAACTGCAATTAAAAAAAATGTGAACCAGGTTTTACCAAAATTTGCTTGAAAAATATGGTTTTATGCGTAAGTACGCAAAAAAGATTCAAATTTTCTTGCAGTTTTTGTTTGTACTTTTATTATATATGGCTTGGTGAAAAAAAATTAAAACTTTGTTAGGAATTTTTATTTACTTTTCGAAGGTGCAGTTACTTGTAGAATTTTGTTTGTTGACACAACGCTTGCCACGACTGCTCTGTCTAAATATGTCTAGTATTAAGAAGGTTCGCAAACACACTATGCAAACAAAATGTGTCCAAGTATCAAAATTTTTCTGATAACTTTCAGAATATAATATAAGAGCAGTTTTTGACCTTCAAACAATTTGAAAATTATATTGGTAGTTAGAAAAATAAATTTTGGACAAAGTCATTGAAAATGAAGTCAATAGGACTATTCGTTTTAAAGCTGCATGCATTTGTAGTGGTTGCGGGCACTTTCGCCCCCCCCCCCTCCCAGGCTCTTTAGGGTTAATGAAGTGCCAAATTAAATTTTGCAAAGGTTCTTGAGGATAACTAGATCAGAATATGACCACAGGTCGATAGATAAATGAGTCCAGTGACTAAGTAAAGGACCAAAATAAGGTCATTGGCTGTTTACGGGTCATTTTCAGTCCCTGAAATGCCTTTAGGTTGAATCTTTAATGCGTATCTGTGAGGTAGTTTTGGTTGGAAAAAAAGAGAAGACAGGATGCAAGCCAGATGAAATTTCATCGCGGGTTGCAAATGGTCCTAGGGCTGTGGACAGCTGAGGTGTAAGGTGCGGCATAAATAAATTTTGTGCAGTGAGAGCTAAAGCAAGTCCTGACTTTTTTTGAACTGCCTAACGGAATAAATTAATGGAACTCAATTTTTTGGCAACTTATAGCCAAAGTTCGAATTATTTTCTGAGTGGAGTCTTTGGAAGCCATCGTTAGTCTGCTTCATGAGTCTTTGGAAGCCATCGTTAGTCTGCTTCATATTTTGCACTTAAAGGCGGTGAATCATCCAGCCAATTCCGGTGGTTTACAATAGCTAAAATTGAACTATAATTTTTGATGTTTTTTGTTTTAATTTTGAGACTGCAGTTGCAAAGATATTTAACAAATACAAAAAGATATCCCCCCGAAAAAAGTTTTTGGAAACTATGAGTTTTGTTCTTTCCACCTAAACTACTGTAGGCCTAATAGTTTAGAGAACTGTGGTTTTGGTGGGAAGAACAGAACTCAGAGTTTTCAAAAACTTTTTGTCGGGGGATATCTTTTGTATTTGTTGAATATCTTTGCAACCGCAGCCCCAAACTCAAAACAAAAAATATCAAAAATTATAGTTCAATTTTAGCTATTGTAAACCACCGAAATTGGCTGGATGATTCACCGTCTTTAAGCTATCACTAACTCGCATCTCTTGAAAAGCCATCTTTATCCACTTGAAATGATGAAGACAAACAACTCTAGGGAAACGGCACCAGCAATCACATACGAACATTTCTATTTACCAATGCAATCACACTGTCGAGCTGAAATGTCGCTGTAGTGTGAATCAGCCCATAATGCGACATAGCAGTTTTTTTGTGCACCCCCATCATGCCAGACCAGACAGTAATGTTGGGCACATAACGTTGTTTGTCGCTTGTTTTTATTTTGTACTTCTCATTATGGGAGCTTAAAACATCAGTCAAGCCGTTTTATGGCACAGTTTATTTTTCTAGATTATGCTGTAATTATGCTCACATTTGACAGACCCCAATCCAAATTTAAACTTTTTCGTCTGGTTGGGTTTGATCTTTTGAACTTTAAGCCCTGCTTCGTCTGGCCTCTCGCCAGCATACCTTTTTGGCATGGGCCTAACCGTGACAGAGAAATTTGATCTCCTTTCAACATACAGTATTTTTAAAAGTATGGAACCATAAAAACTTTTTCTTTACATTAAGGTGATATTTTTCTTTGTCTCCGACGTGTAAAAGACAAAGGATTGCGTTTCTTAGTTACTACGTGGGCAGTGTGCTGGCTAAAAGAGCAAAATGCTTTGTTTTTACTCGACTAGACTCAACTCAACATTTATTGCGTCCAACTCACAAGCGCTCAAATAATACATAATACATATTCGTATTAATGCACATAATTTCTCCGAAGGGAAGAATTGGGGGACTGCAAAGGGACCATTGGGTCTTCGAGTCAAACAGCCACCCTATATTGGTAGGCAATAAACCTTGATCGCAAGAGCTAGGTTCAACCTTGCTAACGTTGTTTTTTCCTTGATTACAGCGGTTTACGATGATGTTAGCACGGATTTTCTCCCTTTTCATATATTGTGCAATTTCATCTCGCAAAATATACTTCAATATTTACCAAGTAGACCAGGCTAAAATATGGATAGGATATGCCATTGTGCGCAATATCAATCCTGAGTTGTGCCACTGTGCCTTCCTGCCTGCAGGGGTCGGCAATCTACGGTCCTCGGGCCGAATCCTGCCCTCAAATGAAAATCATATGACCCGTAAACCCATGGCTAATTTTGAGAATTTTGTAGCAAATAAATATTCTTGAGTTGCAGGGCAAATGCAGCTACGGGTTACAAAAAAAAAATCTTGATATTTACAAAAATATTTTAATGAAAACAATCATGTTAAAAAAGAACTGGGTATCAATTTTTAGCACCGTTAAGAGAGCTTCAGTTACTTGTTAGCCCATTAAGGTATATAAAGAATTTAACCCAAAGTGTCATCGTTTAAACGTGTTTTCAACTTGACCTTTACGTAATAGGAAGCTGGGCAATCAAATTCTTTAAATGGCTTCCAAATTTTAACTGTTCAGTTTTTTCAATGGGCGAAGTGTGATCCAAATAGACTTAAAATACTTTTTTTCCGAAAAATCACAAAAATGTTCCAGCGGATAAGAGCTTTGCCCACAGACCTCATCATGTGATGCGCCTGAGTTGGATTATTTAGCTCAGCACGCAGTCCAGTTGGGACGTTTACCGAAAAAAAAATCTCATTTTTGGTTCAAGTACCCCTTAGCAAAACCGTGGTTGTGCGCCTGATTATATTTGGCAGCACTTAGACCGATCTATCTTGGGCATGATTTGCGTGAAATCGTGAACGTATCCTTGGTCTATTTTCTAAAAATTTTCGTATCCCGGCGTATAGAACCTTAGCGGCATGCAAGATGCCAGTTAGTTAAAATAAACTAGGTGTTCGGATACGCTTGCATGCTTACGATCCAACGCCCAGAGTGACTTGGTCTTTTAAGCGTGCTGTAACAATTTGTCTATAAAAGTCGCCAAGAGCAAACAAACTGTTTGTGGAAGTTTCATCGCCCGTTAATGTAATGCAGGAAAAAAATTGACAGCCGCATAAAATGTTATGAGGCGTCAGAAAAACAGTTAATGGAACTCTTTTCTCATTTTTCAAACAATTTCAACTATTGTTAAAATAAAATCAACGTAATTTTGTTATTTATGATCTGCAAACGACAGATTAGGGCCCCTTCCGCCCCCCTTTGTGATATTCGCAAGCACATTTTTTCTCTTTATCAGAGGCAAATTTGGTGATACTTGCGCATTGTTGTAGGTTAATCAAAGGCAACAGAGTCACTAAATCCACATTCAGATAAAATACCTCGAATTGCTATAACATTAAAATGTCAAAAATCACTCTATTCAAGAGCGATATCGTTAGCAAAAATTTATTCCAGCAAGTCTAGAACTTTGCTTTTGGCCCGCGTCCACATTAAAAGGTTGCGGACCCATGGAACTAGTGCTAATATATCAAAGAAGTTTAAATGCAATATTCACCACAAAATATCCACATTCGTTATTAATTATATGAAGTTTGGGTTAAAGCTAGCTGTTCTGAAAAATTTTTGCTGATTTTCAGTCTTAATGCTGTTCTTGTTTTTTTTTTTTATCAGACAACCTAGTATAGAAAACATTTTGTGCGGCCATCTTAAAATAATAAAGTGATTATTCTATATTCCGTCCAAAACTTTTACTTCACCCAAAGCGTTTTTTTATAATTTTTTATAAACAGGTTTTTTTTTAATGCAATTTGTCACCAAATAACCGAAAAAGAGGCAAACCTGTGCCTTGCAAATATAGTAAAGTTAAGTTTTCGGCATATAACTTAACAAAACAAATTTTATCTTTTGTGTTTGTATGGAATTATTAGCAAATCAATAGGCTTAGTAACTATGATGACAAAGGTAACTTATGTCAACTTAACGTGAAAGTGATATTTCGAGCGTATTTAGGCTTCATATGTAATTTTCCAGCATAATAATAACGCTATTATTATGTTGG
This sequence comes from Trididemnum nubilum, assembly GCA_963965965.1. Classification (NCBI taxonomy): domain Eukaryota; kingdom Metazoa; phylum Chordata; class Ascidiacea; order Aplousobranchia; family Didemnidae; genus Trididemnum; species Trididemnum nubilum. The sequence goes on from OZ014470.1 coordinate 48,573,514, forward strand.
AAAATTATGCTGCAACCAGTAGCAGCTTCATTACATATCTTCCAGTAGCAGCTTCATTGCTGCAACCAGTAGCGGCTTCATTACTGCAACCAATAGCAGCTTCATTACATATTTTCCACGATTAAACCTGTTACAGTATACTTTTGATGTCTATGACCAAATATTGCAGAGCTTTGACCAGAAGTAAACTTGAATAATATTTAATTTTTGTATATATGTACACAAAATTATCAAAATCTTATATGAAAACTATTAATATTGATAAGATATCAGCTTCTCGTATTAGTGACTCTTGCATCAATGTTATAGATATCACATCATAGAATATAAATGACACAAAAACAGCAAAATCCCCCTGCGCGCACGCACTACTCACCACGTACGCAACAAAACACACATTTTAATTATGACAGCCTTCAAACAAACAAATTATTTTTCACACCTAACAGCTTAAATTACGACGCCATCCGGATTTCAAGCTTGTTGGATCTCTTCAGGCGCATGTAATACACAAAATTAAATGAAATAGGAGACTAACTTAACATAGTGAGTTTGTACAATCATACGACGTACTGTACAATAAGATTAATTAAAATAATAAAAATACAATGTCTAAACTTGGCAGAGGTGGGCGTTTCGCAAAATAGTTTGCAAGTTTCGTAAATTGTGCAAATTGCGCAAATGCGTAACTTGCGTTGCGCACTATGCCTTTTTTCAGCGCTTGCGCAATTTTGGTTGCGCTCCATGCCTTTTTTTCTGCGCTTGCACAATTTACGTTTGCGAATCGGCAATAATCTTATATTTGCTGCGCTTAAATTGCGAATTTTTTCCCAAGATGCGCAGTCACCAAATAATCTTTAAATGTTGATTTGCATGTACCTGTCAAAAAATAAATAAATTTTCATTTTACAGACTTAAAGCATGATCGCGTGATGGTTGATTCATGCTGATCGAAAGATTTTTTTTTTTGGTTTGTTTTCTTTTTCGCTATCTACTTTTTTTGCTTTGTTTTCTTCTGCACTATCTACTTTTAAACCGCAAAACGCGCTGTATTTAAAGTTTGAGCGATTGAAGATATCAAGGAGGTCTAGCGTGTGACAGAAGTCAAGGGTGTTAGGTTAGGGGATCTCCCTCAATCGGGTTCTCAAAAATTTTGAATTAATTTTTAAACCGTTAGAGCTAGATGGATCAAATGCTTGGAATGGGTAGTTATCAAAAATAAATTAAACGTAACAAAAACTTGGGGTGCCACAATTGAGTTTTACCGCAACAGGGCTCTCCAAAATTTAAACTTTTTAACCTTTTAAGCTAGGCACACAAAATTTTTATGGTAAGTAAATATAAAGGAAAGATAAAATTTAATAAAATTTGGAGGTGCCAAAATGGGAGTCCCCCCAAACGGAGCCGGCAAAATTTAAACTTTTTAACCACTCACCCTAGACACATGAAATTTTCAGGGTAGGCAAATATGAAAAAAAGTTTCCCCAAACGGGGCTCTCCAAAATTCAAAGTTTTTAACGTTTTAAAATGGATACATGAAATGGTGGTCAACAAATTTTTAACTTCCCTATTTGAAGCAACCTTGCATTCCTGCACCATCAACTTCTTCCGAAAGATGCTTCCCAGTGTAGGCTTGACTGTGAGCGAAATAAAAGTGCAACTAACTGGTAAACATTTAGACGCACTCAATGTCATTCGCTGCAATAAAGCGCTGTTTTGATTAATCTAATCGTTGAATCAATTTTTTAAAACAGCTTTCAATAGCGTCGGAGCTATCATTTCCACTCTTTGAAATATGGGTAGCCTTGAAAAAGGCTGTTTAAGATTGAACGTTTTCGTCCAGCTCTCTTCATAAATCTACGCTGGAATGAAGAAAAACTAAAATGCAGTGATATATATAGAGGTTGACTACATTGAAATGACAATGGTTTGCTATTATGACGTAAAATGCTGCAAAAATCACCTAAAATTGTATGAAGTTAATGCAAAAGTATAGAAAATATAGAAAATTAGTAGTCGTTCTCTGATTGGTCAAAATTGGTCATTCTGGCAATTTGATTGGAGGAGAAATATTGTTTCGGTTTCGTCGGAAAAGTGAGAAAAAAAAAATTAATGTGAAATTTGGAGTGAATAAACGAATTCCTTCTGACGGCAGAGAATAGGCTGTAAGGAGTTGGTGTAGGTTGCTTCCAGAACTGATAAATGGAATGAAGATCTTGCTGTAGCCAAAATGGAAAATTGAGCATCGTTGAAATGTTCGGCACATTCTTTGTTCTCTAATAAATGCTGTCCGATTGCAGAATCACAGTAGACACTAGGGGTGCTAGTGATTTTGCATTCTCGATTGGGCAGGTTTTTCGTTGGTTTTTTGTCACTTCTTATGCATCGCGGAATGTGTTGAGTAATTCTGTCTTGCAATCTTTAGGAAGTTCGACCCACGTACCGACAATCAGAGCGGCACACGTATTGATATACGACCATACTTTGTTGAAGGGAGGGTAGAACATCTTTATGGATTGCAGGCAAAATTTTTCTCGTTGTAAAAATAATGCGAGGTTCAACAGCTTGGTAACATCGGTTGATAGCAATCTTGGTTTGCTTTTCAAAATTCAAAGAAATTTTGCCAATCCAAGGGAGCTTCAAGTAAACTGGACACTTTTGCGGTCCTTCTTTTGGTTTACGGTTAAAAAGCGCAATTTTCTTGGACATGGTGATTTCAATAATGCTTTCTGGGTATCCATTATTCAGTAGAATCGATCTGATGTTTTCTAGTTCATGCTGCAGTTTACTTTTTGAACAAATCGTCAATGCTCGATGCACAAGTGTTTCAATCAAGTTGGTTTTACGTTTTGTAGGCCCAAACGAATCCCAACGAAAGTACTGACCAGTAAAAGTGGGCTTTCTAAAAACAGAATTTAAAAACCCCTCATTGCTTTTCTCCACCAAAACATCTAAAAACGGGAGCTGATCATTCTCTTCTTTTTCGAATGTAAACTTTAATGCCTAATGCATTGAATTTATGGCGTCAAGAAAAGAAGTGCATTCATCCTCCGATCCAAAAATGGCAAAAGTGTCATCCACATATCGGTGGTAAAGAAATGGCTTGGTTGTGGACTCAAACAGCTTACTCTCATGGTATCCAACAAATATATTGGCTAAAGCAACACTTAGTGGACTACCCATCGCCACGCCATCAATTTGCTTGTACATGTTGTTGTTAAAGCCGAATTCAACCGATTTAGTGGCCGTGTTCATTAATTCCACGAAGATTTCCTTGGGGTAGTCTGGAGGTATGAGCTCACCGCCATACAAGGAATCCGCACAAATTTGACTTGTTTCTGCTAAAGGAACATTAGTGAACAAACTATGAATGTCGAATGAGCAAAGAAATGTTTCTTTTAGATGGATTTAAAGATCTTGCATCTCTTTAGCAAAAGTGAATGAGTCTTTTATGCAGTTGTTTGAGTAAAGCTGTAAAACCGGATCAATAACAGCTGCCAAATATTTTGCCAAAGCGTGTTGCGATGAGCCAACCATAGATAAAATTGGTCGAAGAGGGACATCTTTTTTGTGCACTTTTGGCAAGCCATAAAGTCTGGGCCTGAGTGAACCAGTTGGGCGAATTTCCTTGTAAATAGATTCGTGCAATACCCCACCGTTCGAGAGTTGCAGCAAACGCCTCTGAATTTTCGCTTCAATCTTTGCAGTGCTATCATTGGTATCGGCGGGACCAATCTGTTGAAATTTGCTTGTATCATTCAAAATTAAATTCATTTTGGTAATGTAGTCAGATTTATTCAGAATGACCACGCCTGAGCCCTTATCTGGTTTGGTGATTATAATTTTATCATTGCTTCTTAGTGATTTAATAGCGTCAAAGCATTCCCGATGCATAGTGAAATCTGTTAAATCTATCCGAGTTCCACAGAAAGCATGCGCTAAATGATTTAGTTTTGCCTTTAAAGCACTTAAGCATTCTTTCGACTTACTCGAGTGATGGAAAAGCTGCCCCATTAGCACTTCAAATTCAGCAAAGATCTTCTCTCTTTTCACAGTAGTAGGTGGTAAGCAAAAATCCAATCCATGTGATAAAACAAACTTTTCTGTGTCCGACAAAACATACGTAGATAAATTACAAATATTATTTCCAGAGCTTGAAACAGAACCAAACCGTTGTTTGACAAGCCAGTTAACAGTTTGAAAGTGTTTTGTCTTAATCTGATTTCTTTTGCGTTCTTCTACTTCTGCCACATATCTTGAAAATCTCACCCAATCAAAAAATGTCAAAAAGTTTCGAGTTTTCAGACGCATTTCATCAAGTTTCCGGAGCAACTTGACCAATTTTTCTCGGTTTTTTGCCAATTTCATCATTTATAAAGGCTCGCTCCATTGTCGGACTTGGTCTTGCTTGTGAATTTTTAATACGACTTGAAATATATCGGGGTGAAACTCGCTTCGCAATGCATTCTTTCAAAAACGTAATTGAGAGCTGCAGTGTTCTGATTTTACCTCTAATTTTTACCACATTATTCAAGTCTTTCAATTGATCATCATTGTACCGCCGACGAAAATATTTGAAAAGCTTGTTAGTGGTACAGAATTTCAAAATAGCTTTCAATAGCGTCGGAGCTATCATTTCCGCTCTTTGAAATATGGGTAGCCTTGAAAAAGGCTGTTTAAGAAATATGGGAATGGGAATTAATGAACACGGCCACTAAATCGGTTGAATTCAGCTTTAACAACAACATGTACAAGCAAATTGATGGCGTGGCGGTGGGTAGTCCACTAAGTGTTGCTTTAGCCAATATATTTGTTGGATACCATGAGAGTAAGCTGTTTGAGTCCACAACAAAGCCATTTCTTTACCACCGATATGTGGATGACACTTTTGCCATTTTTGGATCGGAGGATGAATGCACTTCTTTTCTTGACGCCATAAATTCAATGCATTCGGCATTAAAGTTTACATTCGAAAAAGAAGAGAATGATCAGCTCCCGTTTTTAGATGTTTTGGTGGAGAAAAGCAATGAGGGGTTTTTAACTTCTGTTTTTAGAAAACCCACTTTTACTGGTCAGTACTTTCGTTGGGATTCGTTTGGGCCTACAAAACGTAAAACCAACTTGATTGAAACACTTGTGCATCGAGCATTGACGATTTGTTCAAAAAGTAAACTGCAGCATGAACTAGAAAACATCAGATCGATTCTACTGAATAATGGATACCCAGAAAGCATTATTGATATCACCATGTCCAAGAAAATTGCGCTTTTTAACCGTAAACCAAAAGAAGGACCGCAAAAGTGTCCAGTTTACTAGAAGCTCCCTTGGATTGGCAAAATTTCTTTGAATTTTGAAAAGCAAACCAAGATTGCTATTAACCGATGTTACCAAGCTGTTGAACCTCGCATTATTTTTACAACGAGAAAAATTTTGCCTGCAATCCATGAAGATGTTCTACCCTCCCTTCAACAAAGTATGGTCGTATATCAATACGTGTGCCGCTGTGACTGTCGGTACGTGGGTCGAACTTCCCAAAGATTGCAAGACAGAATTACTCAACACATTCCGCGATGCATAAGAAGTGACAAAAGACCAACGAAAAATCTGCCCAATCGAGAATGCAAAATCACTAGCACCCCTAGTGTCTACTGTGATTCTGCAATCGGACAGCATTTATTAGAGAATAAAGAATGTGCCGAACATTTCAACGATGCTCAATTTTCCATTTTGGCTACAGCAAGATCTTCATTCCATTTATCAGTTCTGGAAGCAACCTACATCAATTCCTTACAGCCTATTCTCTGCCGTCAGAAGGAATTCGTTTATTCACTCCAAATTTCACATTAATTTTTTTTTCTCACTTTTCCGACGAAACCGAAACAATATTTCTCCTCCAATCAAATTGCCAGAATGACCAATTTTGACCAATCAGAGAACGACAAATAATTTTCTATTTTTTCTATACTTTTGCATTAACTTCATACAATTTTAGGTGATTTTTGCAGCATTTTACGTCATAATAGCAAACCATTGTCATTTCAGTGTAGTCAACCTCTATATATATCTCTGCATATTAGTTTTTCTTCATTCCAGCGTAGATTTATGAAGAGAGCTGGACGAAAACGTTCAATCTTAAACAGCCTTTTTCAAGGCTACCCATATTTCAAAGAGTGGAAATGATAGCTCCGACGCTATTGAAAGCTATTTTGAAATTCTGTACCACTAACAAGCTTTTCAAAGTCATTTTTTGAGGTGATTTCCATAAAGAATTTTTTGCTTTTTCTTTGGTTGTTTCAATTGCAGATTTTGATTACATCACTATATTTTTTCATTTCGATTCTTTTGTTGTTTTTTTAAAGAACTAAGATTTTGATGATGGACTTTCATAAAATTTTTAGTTTTTAACTGACACGCAATTCCGTTCGAAAGTTCACTAAAAGTTTTCCAGAGTTTTTTTTCGGTTTTTTTTTTTTTTTCCGTTATAGTGATATGATTCTATTGCTGTAACTTGAGGGCAAAATTAAGTTATAATTAATAGTAAATAAACAAGTTTTATTTACGCTAGTTAGCATTGATTTCCTATTTCTACTTAACGAATTATGATGAAACAAACCAAATGGCCTTCTTTATGCTACTAAAAGTCCTTCAACAATTGCGACGCTCCATAGTTAATTAGTGATATTACTTCATGTATGCAGTACGATCAGTAGCGTAGCCAAAGGAGGGGCTATAGCCCTCCCCCATTGGCCTACCGACTTAAATGCATATTTTGGAAAAGCACTTCTGAGAATGATTTTTGCACTGTCGTTTGTAGAATTCGGACGCACAAACCCCTCTTCTAGGTAAAGATCTTTTTTTTTTGACTTCGCTAGAATTTTGATGCAAAAATCGTTTTAATTTTAGGTGGAGACCTTTTTTTAGACTTTACTATGATTTGATGCAAAAACCGCTCCGATTTCACGTGAAGACCTTTTTTTTTAGTCTTCACTAGAATTTTGATGCAAAAATCTTTTCAATTCTTGGTGAAGACCTTTTTTTGGTCCCAGATCACCGTTGCAGCCCCCCCATTGCAGATTTCTGGCTACGCGACTGAGTACGATTGAATCGCATATATTGTTATTTCTTGGCGGCAGTGCAGCTGATAAATCATGATAAACTGTCGGATTAATAATTGAAAGGTTACTGACTCCCGATTCAAAACGATCCGATTTTCTTAGTTCGATTCCTTAAATAATTATTCGTCGTTATGCTCTAGAGAAAAACACTTTAACTTAATTTCTTACAGAGGTGAAGCAGTATCTCTTCGTATTGCCCAGATTTAGAAAAAAAGTTTGAAGCAGAAATAAAAAAGTGCTCTGTGTTGGACTAGTGTGGTTGGTTACAAAGACGCGGAAAGCTTGATTCTTAAGCATATAAATCAAAACAAGCTATTTTTGCTGAAATTATCAAATTGCTAAATGAAGGTTGAGTAGAAGCAAAATATTGCATTTGGCGGCAGAGTTTTTATAAAAAAGACCGGCCAGTTACTCGAGCGCTAACGCGCTCGTCTCTGCAGCAAGAGATCTGAGGTTCAAATCTCGGGCCGGTCAAATCAAATACAGAGTTGCCAACGGCTCGCCACCGCTGCGACATTTCTTTGAAAGAAACTGTGTTGCTTGGGTGCAATGACGTGGAGATGGGCCCCGCCAACTCGTTACACACTTCGGCGTAGTACAACAAGTATAATGAAAGATTTGATTTGATTTCGCTTTTACAAAATGACTATTTTGAGATGGAAGATAATATCAGAGCTTAAAGAGTCGGAGTGTCAGAGCATCTAATGAGTCACCGCCTCCAAAATTATCCACGCTACCACTAAAGTCCGAAACCAAAACAAAGATAACAGAAAAATACTCTAGTCTTTTCAATGTCATTTCTCGGCATGTCGAAATGACTGTTCTGGATGGAAAGATAAGGGATGTTATTTCAATGTAAATGCTTCTTATTCGAGATGTTGCGGTTTTTCATAAAGGATGCAATCAAGAACAAAAACGATTGCCAAAATAGAACTAAGCATGACAATTTATTGGACGCGTTTCGCTTTAACTTAAAGCATCATCAGTAGAAAATTGACCGTGATGCTAACTATTTTGATGCAAACTCCGACCGGGATGCTAACTATTTTCTACTTTTTATTTCCTTTTTGTGATTAGAACTGCCATTAAGAATAATTTTACATACCACAGGGTGATCGGAAAGTAACTCCCTATTCTAAAATAACTATAATTTGTTTTTGAAGCGTAATTTCTCCAATTAATGAGTATGAGAAGAAACTATATTGCATGGACTTTTATTTAAAACTTAATTAAAATTCAAAATTCAATATGCATGGACTTTTATTTAAAATTCAGTATGGGCACTATGATTCGCCACCGGCTTCCCGAGTCAACCATAAACCGCGTCAACTTCCAGGAAATTGGGGATTCAACCATTCACAAACAACAATAGCAAAGTGTGAAGGGGTTCCATAATGCATGAAAATTAAATCTTTAATATTATACCAAGCAATAACAATTTGCCAAACTTCGTCTTTCAGCATAGTGAGGTACCTTTTGGCATTCATGGTATCATGAAGGATGAAGGGACCCACAATCCTATCCGAAGTCATTCCACACCATACCGTTATCTTGGTTCGATTCTGCATTTTTTATTGGTAGCGCTAGGATCTTCTCCCACCCAGTAGTGGCCGTTATGACGGTTTACAAACCCACTTATGTGGAATACAGCTTCAGCACTCCAGAGAATATTTTTTAAGAGATCTGGCCAATTTTTAAACCAAGCCAACATCATCTCTCCAAACTCCATACGAATGTCGCAGAATGTCTTCGGCAGAGAGTGCTTGGTAGTAGCGGGGCTTCCAAGCATGACATTTAAGCTCATTTTTCAGCACATTACGTACACAGCTAAAGGAAAGTTCACTTTGCTATGAGTTCCGTCCGCCAAAAGTTTCTTGTGAAATCAGTTGCTGCGGTTCATGGTTGACGTGGGAAGCTGGTAGCGAATCATAGTGCCCATACTGAATTTTAAATAAAAGTCCATGCATATTGAATTTTGAATTTTAATTAAGTTTTAAATAAAAGTCCATGCAATATAGTTTCTTCTCATACTCATTAATTGGAGAAATTACGCTTCAAAAACAAATTATAGTTATTTTAGAATAGGGAGTTACTTTCCGATCACCCTGTATATGAGAAAGTCATTACATAAAAATTTTCAAAAAAAATTAATTTCATTATTACACATAGAAGCAGTTCGTGGTGTTTATGACAAATTTAGATGTTTTTTAAAAGACGTGAGTAATTCATCAATTAATTGCAACATAGCTACGTAAATTTTCCGTGATGAAAATAATAGCTCGAGAGTTTCGAAAGCTAACTCAATAAACGAACGTAACAGCATTATAATTTGTTTAATTAATGCCAAAACAATTTCATAAAATAAAATAAAAATTTTTTCACAACTGTGAGGTAGCACTTACCTCACATATCTGCTTTGCCATTGCGCAAGTGTTTCATCAGCATCTGAATTCATTTCAGCCTATTCTGGAAGCCCACCCGAACCTTCAAACCACACACGAGGGCAATTTCTGCACTTGCCATCGTACCCTCTTCTCAGATTACTCTGATAAAAGTCTTACGACAAGGCTACCAGAAAGAAGATTCTCGACCAGTACCACACTGGCACTCCATTAAACTTAACCGCATTGCGCTAGCATCACTAAGCATGGACACCATATATGACATCACATTAGCAATTTACCACAATAGTACACTATATGCATATTTCAAACTTGTTTGTTATCATCAGATAAATAACTGTGTAAATGCTTACTACAAATTTTGAACTCCGAAAGCCAAAATTAGCCTACTTGCCAGAAAAGCAAATTGCTACAAACAACGCCAGTCAACGACTATACGAATAAATTTTCATTTTTACTTGTATGTGCTTTGAAAATTCAGAAGTTACATAGTCGCATAGAAGTTACATCTGCTATGTAACTTCGGAATTAAAAAATATGTTTAGAAACAATATCCAAATAATTTTTATCAAAAATATTCTGTTTTTAAGGAAATATAATTTTTAAAATTTAAAGTACAAGAAAGAAGTTTATTTTATTCTATAGGTCACAAAGTTGTTAGCTTGATTCTCACATTTTTCCTTCAGTTTGAAGCGCAAGTCCTGCAATAATAACTGTGTTAGTTATTGTTGCATTTTTTTAATTTTCCTGTTTAAATATATGAGTTGAAAAAAACTGGAACAATAGGTTGATCAGGTGACTTTTAATTTACTTTTTCCGGTGATACTCATTGCTCGATCCTGTAGTTAAAGCTAACGTGTGCAAAGCCTTCCGCATCACTTTTTCTTTGGAGGATTTATCAAGCTTTTTTCTTTTTTGTTTACGCACTAGTCCTATCTAATTTCTTTGTAACTCCTTGATTAAGCTAATTATTGTTATGACGCTTTTTGAATGACACCACCCTCTGACATGCCTATTTATAGAGGCTAAGTTTTTTAGTTTTTTTCGGTTTGAGCATAACTATCTGCAAGTATTAGTTGCGTCGGTATTACATGTATAACACTGCTAAAGAAATAGTGAAGCTCATTTTGTCTTGCAGATACGTTTTTAACACTGGAAAAGAATATTTAAAAAAACCTATGCTCTTATTAAAAATCCAAACAACAAAATAGGCTTAATTAATTTAGTGAAAAATATTCTACATAGTATTATTACTTAGGCTACTGTTTATCATCAAAATTAACTTGTAGGAGGCAGTACACTTTTAATATTTTTCAATATGTTAAGTAATTTTTAAAATATTGGTAGCTGTAAACGACATAATCAGTTAATATTATTTCCTTGGAAAACATTTTTGGAAACTTTTAATCATTTGGGTTTTTCAAAAACTAGTTAGTGTTGCCAACCGATGATGTTTGGACTATAGTCGGTTAAAAATTAAAATCATTAAAGCCCTTTGAAAATAGGGTGATAAAGAATAGATCCTTGATGGAAAATCACTTTCAAGAAATGTTAATTTTTTTCTATTTTTGAAGAATTCTTGACGGATTTGAAAGATTTGTTGGGAAAATTTTAGCCAATAAATTTTGAGAAAGGCTAAGACAAGGGTCATAGTCAAGAAATTCCTAAACCGAGAGTGCTCAAACCATAAAATTTGGTGAGCGGAAATGACGTATAGCTCCGTACGTAATGTTTTGCGATATTTTGTATTTTTTGACAATAATGGGCTATTGTTCGGTATTAATTTCTATGATTGATTCCAAATTTAACGTAATGCAGACCAAATTTGCAATGTTAGCAGTAAGTAGGCTTAGCTTCTAAGATTTCGGTAACAGATAGCAGATTTTACGAGTGGTAGATTTTGAAGGTTTCAAGTAGCGAGTTAGTAGCCTACTGGGTTATGGTGGTCGGTAAGTTGTAAGCAAAGGGTTTTGGAGTAGCCATATTGCACTGGAAGACACATAGCCTAGAAACGGTAAAAGGGGCCGATTCCAATAAAAATTTTTTTGGCTAACAAAACAAAATTGACCTTTGTCGCCTGAAGAATCCTTTGAGCAAGGACGAAACGCGTCGAGACGGCTCAAATCCATTTATTGTCATGTTGTCATTAAATCATTATCCATTTTGTGAAACAATGTCCCAAGTGCTCTTGTCCTGAACCCCTTTAACTGAATTTGTTTTATATATATACAACAGAATATATACTTTTTTTGGAGACGTTTTAGCAGTCGTATAAACGTGATATTAGACGTTTCAGCTACTATATAAACATGATACACGTTTCAGCTAGTCGAATGATATGTGATAGTCGTATAAAACTTAAAAGATGAATATATTAGAAAAATTGCCTTTATTATAATGATTCGGATTAAAGTTTCTAAAGTGAAATCTTTGCTTGTATTATTCATGAAAAGTTCCCATTAAAATTTGCGTTTCAAAAATCCCTGAATGAATTTTTCGACTAAGGTTGTTTCCTGTGAAGATGAAAATAGATACCTATTTGAAGGGTTCGGGTACAAAACGATCAAACTACCAAAATCAAGTTTTCGAGAAAATCAAAAAACAAAGTTTAGAACCTGATTACCCAAATTTTGAGCTATAATTGTTGCGAAAAGTGTGTTTTCAAGCGATAGGATTATTAGACAATGCAAATTCGCAATTTCAATAAATTACAAAAATAGCATAATTCTTAAAATTATAAAAAATAAACACAAATCTTGAGTTTGATCATTTTATCGAGCAAATTCGAAGATGATCGTTATTGTTTGTAAGCTGTTATGTAACTGAGACATATGCCGGTAGCCAAGAGAGGCTTGATCTGCAATTAGTACAACACTAAGTACTTTTTGCGTTACAGCTAATTCAACTTTATCAACCACTAACATCTTCTCAAACTCTGAAAAAACAGCAGATTTAATGTTCAATATCAATGTAGTAAACAACTCATTGAAAACAAAACACGCATATACAAAATCATACCGGTACTGGATTAAGCCATCCATGAAATAAAAAATAACAAATCTCGGACCATGCGTCATTTACTGTGCTCAATACGGGAGACGAGTTCAACTCTCACCCTGCACTACACAGTTCCACACACGAAACAGCCTTCCATTGGCTTAGTCAACCGACAATCAATCATTCTCAATAAAATTGTACTGTAATCTATGTCAATAACCAAGATGCTAAAATACTGAGAGCAAACGATTACTCAATTTATAGCCTGGTAATTTTAATGCAAGTGAGATCTAATACTCACCACTGTTATGATAGGCTATAGACTGACAGCTACAGACTGCACCACTGAAAAATTTGGCGGTGTCTATGTAAAAATCTACTGCTGTAGCCATTTTAATGATAAATATTGTTGTTAACACACATTACTGTTTTTAAAAAGCCTTGGCATACCAAATACAGCAACTTAATTTAAAAACAGAACAACGCCTAAATTTCAATCGAGACAAGTAAATTTTTACACTTTATTGATTTTGCTAAACATTGATTGATCGCTTTTTCACAAAAAAGAGGAGTTTGATCGTTTTATCGCTGCATACGCATTTTTCAGAGCCATTTTTTGAGAATATAGCTCGTTCTTCCGCTGGAACGATATTTCATACGAAACCACAGAAAATACTGCATCATTTTGTGCAAAAAAACAGAAATCGCAAAAAATGGAGTTTGATCATTATGCACCCGGACCCTTTATAATATGTTATACTGAAAAATGAATGCCAAAACTTCAGAAATGTGTTGAATTGTTGTTTGGGAGCGAAACTCTGCCATGTGTTATTAAAATACAGAGCAACTACCGGTACGTAAAATTGTAGCATACTTAATTAGTTCTTACGTCATCATCTTGGTGAACAAACTCAATGTTACATAATTATGACATGAAAATTTTGGTTAAATTGCTTCAGTCGATTGTTTAAAATCTATGATTTGTTTTTGTTAAGTTAATACCTATTCCAAGTATTAAAGCCAACCTCCCAAACGTTACAGTACAAGGGTTCGGCAAATTTTATCTGTGGGTAAAAAAAAACAAACCACAAAGATAAAAATCGTGATAATTTATGATTTATGAAGCACTTAGTTGAAAATTTCGGCAATGTGTTGTTTTCTACAATACTTGTGTAGATCACAATCGATACTTAGGGCCGGAATAGACGAGCAAGTTTTTTCTGCAATTTTGCTACTCCAACAATTATCATTCCATTTACACGTGAAGCTGTTTTTCTGCAAATTTATGTGCAGCAATGAAAAATTTTGGCGCAGGAAGTAATCATCTGCAAGAAACTAAAAGTTCCATTTACACCTCCGTGCAACAATTTTTTTTTTTCTTAAAAATGTTTCAGCTATTGTGTTGTGAATTTGGTTTGCAAGACCTTGAAAATCCATTTACAGGTGGCGATTTTAACACTCTTGCAGGCAGAGTTGGACTACTTGGCTATAATAATCTCTATCTGAACTATCAGTAGGCATGTTTCGAAAAAGAAAAACGGTAGCAGCAATAGTAATTCAAAATGCTTTCAAAACGGAAAAAAAAAAAACTTATAGATTTGTATATACGATCCTAGCTTCCTCGAAATGACTCCGTCATAAGACAGGCGATTTTTAGCAAGGAGCGTTTAATAATCATCTTTTGTATTCTAGCCACAGACAAGAAAATATCAAGCACAACTTCTGCAATATATTGTGAAAGTTGCGTTTCGCTTGAAATTTTTATTTTGAGACAATGCAGAAGTCGCGTGGGGACTAATGCTATTCAAATTTGTTGCGGATTAATTGCACTGCGCTTTCAAATTTTTTTTTTTTTTTTTTTATTAATACCGCAATTTTATACTTTTGACTTAATTTTGTTTATTTCGATCGGAATATTACAAATGTTGACATTCTATCGCAAATTACTTACTCCTTTTCCGTCTTAAATCACTAAAATGCAAAAGTAGGTGTAGGCCTAGGCCTAAATCTTTCTAGGCCAAAAGTAATAAATTGTTCAGATGGTGAATCTTTTCCTGTAGTTTATCTTTCTTTACTCTAGTATTCTGATGCTTTAATATCATTCTAGTTTATACTGTAGTTTTTGTGACCAAAGTTTAACACTATCCGCTTTTCAACAAGTTTGTTTATAGTTGTGATGTAATAATTAACTTTCGGATTTGAAACTTTAAAAAAATCTTACAGTTCATGTTGATGCTACGTAGCTTCATTCGTAGCTCTATATCGTATGCTCGTAGTGTGATGATGTTGGTCGTCATGACCAACGAAACATCAATAAAAGCAACAAGGCTTTTGAGATCAAGCTTGCTGTGAGTATCAGAGGTGGAGTCCTCGAGGACACATTTTCAGGTCCTTGGCCTTGGCCTCGAAGTCTACAAATCTTCGAAAATTGCCCTGTCCTCGGCCAAGGACAGCACTATTTTTTGAATCATTAAAATTTCGTTAGAAAACGCCAAAAACCTTGCGGAAAATTTGCGAAGACCTTTTTTTTAGAGATCGCCTGAAAAAAATTTTGATCACTTTTTTTTTGGAGAACCCTTGCGCTTGTGTCCTTGGTCCTTGGCCTTGGCCTCGAGCATATCTGTTCTTGGCCTCGAGAGGGTATGTCCTCGGAAGGGCTGTCCTTGGCCTTGGCCTCGGATTTTTTTGTGTCCTTGGCCTCGAGCTTTGTGTCCTCGACTCCACTTCTGGTGACTATGACTTCACCGGAAGAACGCCAGAATCAGGTTTATCACTAAAACGCGTGATTTACATTGTCTGTTTTACACTTAATTGCAGAACTTTGGTTGTGCTGTGACTTGGTATGAAAATCTCGTTCCGCAATTGCGGAATTGCGTTACGCTTCTACTGAATCAAAAAGCTTGTTGCGTTGCGCTTCTGAAAATATGATATTTAAAGTGCGCCTCTTGTTCTACGCTTTTAATGGTTTAAATAGTCATTGTGTTTTGTTGCGCTGTGCATTTTGTAAAACTTTATTAGTGCCCGCTTCTGAAAAATAAAATTTTTTTATCTACAGTATGTTTATTGAAAAACAAACGTTTTAGGTAATGTTTATAATAAAATTCAGACGGAATCTAACATAATTATCCTCATTTCTTTATGCATTTACAGTACTACTATGTGAAAATTATGAGATGGAAACCAGCCCCGCCTGGCCTCTTTTTCTCTGGCTACTGCCCAGTATAACACACAAACAGCAATAGTCACAAACAGGTTAATAACGAAGAGTCACGTTCACGTAAGCTTTATCACCTAAACAAACCCAGCATTCATAGCATCACAAAAAAGTTGCTATTCGAGATATTATAAAAATGTAGAATAATAGAATTTATTGCATTTAAAAGGAACTGCTTTACACAAAATCGTTAAAATATTATTAATATCCGGTAATTTATTTATATGCTGTAGGCATGTGATACCGTACTTATATCTTTTTACTCTACGCAGTGCTTTTTTTTTACTCGATCTCTATATTCAGGTGTCAATACGTTCCAAACTGCAGGGCTAATTCCATATTCACTTATCAACGCTTCTATTTCATAATGTTGTCGAAAAATAGCGATGCTGGTAATGTACAGTAATTGTGCAGTATACAATTGTCTTGCAGCAGAACAATGCGAATAAGTCTAAAAGTGTCCAAATGTCATCGCACGATGTTTTATTTATTTCATTTTTTTTTTTAGTGAGCGGGTCCTGGAATCGATCTCATTTTTTTCATATATTTCAAATAGCTTATCTTGTGTTGTTGCCAACTTTAGTTGACTTTTTTACGTTGCACTTCTTTTCACACTAAATTTGTATCTAGGGCCTTTGGCGATTCATTTATCAAAATTCTTCCTTTTTTGTTTAGCAAGTTGGCAACGCCTAATTAGTTTCCTGTTTCTACGCTGTTTTGGCCTCCCAACCAAAATTTTAAAATCCTCAGCATTTCATGTATATGTTTGCGCTTTTCATTATATTTTGTAATGATGCTACTGAACCACCGCTGTTATAAAGCACCAATATTCACGATAATAATAAACAAATTAATTTTAATTTTGCATTCTATTGGGTCGGAGGCAAAAAAATTCTTTATCATTTTCGTTCAAGAAGCCGATTAATCTTCAGTTAAATTTTGCAGTCTGGTTTTATATTTTATCATTTAACCGTCAATAAATTTTTCTGGAATCTGGCGTTTAGTTTGACAGCTTTTCAGTAAACCAGCCCGGTGAAGGCCTTTGAATTTCTCGTGGCCAAAATTCAGTGAGTTTAGACAATATCGTTCTGTAACGCCAAGCAGATAGGCATAACAGTGTTAATGGCATTGTGACGTAGGCACGAGAAGTCAAACAAAATTCCAGCAAGTTGAAACACGGCCGAAGTTATTTCAATATTGAGGAAAGTTTTCCGAAATCTTGCAGGAAACCATTTACACGAGTTTGCAAACGTTCTTGCAGAAAAAACTCGATCGTCTATTTCGGCCCTTACTCTCTTAATGTAGATACTTTTAATTAAATTCAGGAAACCATGAGCGAAGTTTCGATCGGAATTGCGTAAAGGTAAAAACCCGCCCAAAAAAAATTATGAAAGTCTATCATCAAAATCTTGGTCACTTAAAGAAAAACAAAAGAATCCAAATGAAAAATGTAATGATTTAATCAAATCGAGAATTGAAACAACAAAAGAAAAAAGCAAAAATTCTTTATATAAAGCACCGCTAAAACGACTTCGTTATCAAAGTCAAACGCAGGACATGCAAAGCGAAATAAATAATCAATCAGCCGAAAACTGTGTGTTTGAATCGATTTTCAAAAGTCTTTTAAAACTTTGTTGGTTTGTCGAATTACTTCAAGATGAACGTGGTCCAGTGTTTCGTCATAATCTGCTTTATTGCTTTGCAAGCACAAGGTACCTAACTTTTGGTTGTTTTTAAAACATCATTTTTTAGGATATGCAGATATGCAGTTGTGCACGTATCGCGTCGTAGATATAGGGCTCGAAGGCGGCAAGGGGTATATGCAGAGCGAAAAGGCGATTTTTAGTCCTCAACGCTGCCGCGAAGGCCCGTTTCTATGGCTGATTTATGGCTCAACTTTTTCCCATTTATAAGGTAAAATGTTTTTTATTGGTGAAGATATGCTCTGTAGACGTCAAAGGACTTAGCCATAATTTTGGGCTTGAAAACAAGACAAAAGAAGGGTCTTCGCTGTGGCATCAAAATTTTTGTTAGAATTTTGTACGTAACGTAAAATTGCTTGCAAACACAAAAATTTTACCCCAAACCGAGACCACAAAAATGCTGCTGCCGTCAAAAAAGTTTGTACGAGATGCTGGATTTATTGCTCTTTTAAAGGTAGTTTAAAAACCTGCCCTTAATTTATGTTTGCTCATCGTAGTTTATTTATCTGCAGGGGCGTAGATAAAGGTTTGCCCCAGATACTTAACCTGAAAACCGCTGCATTTTTTTGTCCATTCTTCCCCAGAATTTTGTTACATTTTTGTCAAATGTAGGTGAAAACCAAAAAAAAAAGGCTCTTCACCATGAGTTTGTTGCACTTTTCCGAAATTTTGTAGCACCTCGGGGCTCATTCGAAGAGAGCAAATGCTTCCCTGCCCTCTGTCAATTACGCCGGTGTTTATCTATGTTCATAAACCAGCATCCAGGTTCTTTACTCACACCCACTTTAACCGTACCGACAAATTGGATTTCATTATCAAGTCTAGTGTTAAGCTTGGTCAGCTCAAGAAAGCAGACTGTTGCTAGGCCTCAATGACAAAAATATGCGTAAAGTGCCGTTTTCAAGGATGCAACGACGCATTGCCAGTTCTGGAATCGAATTTTTTGTTGTTTTTTTTTTGTAGCTGCGCCTGCTTCCATTTCGTCAAATTCATTCTCAAAACTTCGGATGAATCGAATTAAAAGGGAAACTGATGAAGCAATTGAAGATTCAGAGTTGACTAAGATGTCACCAGATGCGAAGATCAAGGAAAATTCCAACGTGGGTAAGTAGCTACAATTACAATCGTGTTACGTTTGAGGGAATTAGAATCACGTGATTGATAAATGCCTGATAGGACATGGACCTTTTCAATTCTAGACTGCTACACCATAGTTTTTCCTTTCTTCTTTCTTTTTTTTTTCTTTTTTTTCTGAAAACGTTGCTGGAGAGAAAAACGGCAACAAACTAAGATTCATTTTCAGATGTGAAAGTAGAAATAGATTTATTTTTGAGTAAATAATGTGAAAAATACAATTCGTTTCGATGTCAAGTAACAGCAGTAGCAAAAATTTTGCGTAAAGGTTACAAAGTAATTTATCGTCGAACTGTTTAACGGCCCAATGTGTTGTTAAAATGATCGATGAGCAAGTGATAGCAAATGGATTAGGGAGCTAGTTTTGACGAAAGCAAAACAAAAAGCACATTGTTCAACTCTTCCTTCTTCATCGTTCTTTCCACATTTTCACCCATATTCGAAATCAGACTAATTATAGTATGCATTTTTAGAAGCACCACTAACTGTACAAGAGGCTCCGTGCTTTGTGGCTCTCCAAGAACACAACGTCTTTGAAAAAAACTCAAGTTTAGTCGGCTCTCCATTGGGTTACCGACCACGTTGCGACAAAGATGGTTATTTTAAGGTGAGGCAGCTAGAGTATTAAAAAGTTTTGGAATGATTTGGTAATTTCTTGCTGCATGACAATAAAAATTTAGATTTTGAAAAAACTAGTGTATTTTTTTTCAAAAATTGTATTCTAATTGTGCCAGTCTAAAGCAGCCAATTTACGACAGTTTAAAAGGAGATGTTTTAAAATTTTCGGAAAAACATACTGTAGTTACTGCAAAACTGTGTCCAGCAAAAAAAAGTGTCTTTCTCAAATACTATCAAACTCTTAAAAAAACGAGACAATTAAAACTCAGTTTTTTACAAACAAATTGTAATAAGCTAGAAATATTAAAACCTATACAATACGCAATCAAAATCCACAATAAAACAGCCAAAGTAGTGATGCCACATTTAATTATTTGACTTCAAAGTCAAAGACTACAAAACCTTTTAATCATTGACAATCTTATTTGAAAAAATCTTGACAAACAAATGACCGCAAATTGTCTTTGATTATGTTTTATTTTGACAGTTTTATTTTGAATATTTTTAACCAAAGGTTGATTTTTTACTCTTGTAGAATAAAATTGATTTTGGACTTGTTTAGGCCAACCAAGGTGGCGATGAAAATGGATACTTTTTTTGCGTTAATGTTACCAGTGGCGCGATAATCGAGGAAACAAGAGTGCATAGCGAGATTCCTACCTTTCCGATCAATGAATACACATGCCGCAACTATCCAGATTCATGTGAGTAGAAAAGCTCAGTTAATCAATTTTTGGCTAAGCATCAAGGATGGCAGTACGGTACGGTACGTTCAGAATTTGCGTACTACATACCTTGAACCGTACCGTACTTCAGTTCAATTTTTGAAGCGTACCGTACCAACGTACCGTACCCGTACCATTAAGAAAAAGGCGTACCGTACCAGCGTACCGTACTTTTTAGCCAAAATTGAGGCGTACCGTACCGTACTTACGTACCGTACCGCACTGCCATCCTTGCTTTTAACTAGGCTCGCAACATTAATCGTCTTTGAAATCACTAGCTTATAAATCAGCAATCTCAATTCATACATTTAGCATCGGTTTCAGCTGTTTTTTGCTTCTGTATACAAAAAGTCGGCGCAATGTGCTAAACGTCTGGTATTTTTAATTCGAAGAGCGTACCAACGTACCGTACCCGTACCTTTACAAAAAAAAGCGTACCGTACCAACGTACCGTACCTGTACCATTATAAAAAAGGCGTACCGTACTTCTTAGCAAAAATTGAGGCGTACCGTACCAACGTACCGTACCGTACTGCCATGCTTGCTAAGCATTGACCTGAAGGCAAAATGGACACTCGTCGAAAATAAGCACTGGAAGATTAGACTAATATAGTAGTTTGGGGAATTGGTGCGCCAATCGAGCAGATGTGCTTTGCCTAGAATCGGGCGGCATTCTTTTTCTCTTGCTGACATTATCAGTTCGATGTTGACGAACAACATCTGACTGTACTGTCTTGTTGGCATCAGGCTGCCCAATATATTCAATTGTCCTAAATATGAAATTACTTGGAGGTGTTTTCTTTTGACGTCTTTGAGCACGTTTGCCATTGAATTTTTTGCTGCAAGCTTTTCTAAATTCCTTGTTGAACTGTGTTTCCATGAAATTTCAGTTTGTTTGATCAATA
Source organism: Trididemnum nubilum (assembly GCA_963965965.1). Taxonomy (NCBI): domain Eukaryota; kingdom Metazoa; phylum Chordata; class Ascidiacea; order Aplousobranchia; family Didemnidae; genus Trididemnum; species Trididemnum nubilum. Next base: position 48,594,327 of record OZ014470.1, read on the forward strand.
GTAATAATTGCCAAGATTGTCCGATGCGTTCAAAAGTTTCTTCATTTGTCGTGCGATAAACACAGAGTAAGGAACAATTAGCATCCTTTTACAAAACCAGCACACTTCCGCTGCATCTTGATTGGGCTAAATAAATGTGCTTGGTTTTTGCGCTGAAATTAACGCTGTAATTCATCGAATAGAAGCTGAAACGGACAGTGAAAAAACCGCTTCTTCGTTGATAAAAGAAAACAAAACAAACAAATCCAAGGACAGCTGTCGCTGTCGGACTAGCGGTAGGGTGGTACATGAAAACCTTGTTTATGAGTGATTTACGAAAGAGACGATACAATTGCAGCTGACTTACTGTTTGTGTTTTTTTGTCACTTATGGTAGGTAAACTTGCATGCCCACTGGGCACCAATTTGAAGACGAAAACGTTAATGTTTGGAAAAAAAGAAGCTGCCCTTGAATAGAAGCCGCCCACGAATAGAAGCCACGCAAAACGTTCAAAAATAAAAAATCGTAGCGCCGCTTGTATTCAAGGAAACACAATAACCCCGTTTGCAATTCGATATAAAGTGCTGACGAGGTCGAATGTTTTTATCCGATTTGTTAACCATTTTAATAAATTTTCAGCAAAAAAAGTTTTTGAAATATCTTAAACCTAATTATTTTGAAATAAAATTAATAAGTAAATTAACGATTACGTAACTCTGCTTTACAGTTAATCAATTTTCCGAAGAACAAATCGTGGAAGTTTGATCTGCTATTTTTTGAATTTAAAGAAACGAAAGCCAACAAATCGACTATGACAAGGCAGCTTTGTACATATTTGCTTTTGATATTTCTTTTTTGAAAACATTCAAGTGTCCATTTTTCTATGGTACTGTTCAGCTTATCTTTTCCTAAACAAATGCAATCATAATAAATATTGCAGGGCAATTTAAAAAATCTAACTTATCTCTTCTTGCATTGGCGTATGTTTGTAAAAGTTGAAAAGAGTACTGTGAGTCAAGATTGGTCTTTAAAACGCTTTGCTTTATTTCGCCACTCATTCATATCCTTTAATAAACTCCTAAGCAATTAAACAATAGAATTCGAAGCAGAGTTGCAAACGGGCCGACTAGTTCCGGCCCGAACCCGAAAATATAAGCCCGAACCCGGACCGAACCCGAAAACTAATTTGAAGCCCAAATTATGCCGGAAAAAAAAACGAAAGTTAAGTTAGGTCTGAAAAATTGAGCAATGTTGCCAAGTTATTTTGATTATATTTTTGTGCCCTTAAGGCGAAAAGCACGTCTCAGGTTCGAATTAAGCCCGAAATTTTTGTCAACTTTAGGCCCGAACCCGGCCCGAAAAGCCCGGCCCCACTTACAACTCTGATTCGAAGTTAAAACGTAAATTACTGCTTTTGAGCTTGAGTACTGACCTACTTTATCTTCCGTAGTGGGAGAAATCAGGAATATTTTGTTTACTAAGAATTTATAATCAACAAGAAACGTAAATTGAGGTTGTTTTTATTGTAAAACGCTCAACGCTGTTTGTACCGCTAAGTAATTAACTGAGTGTATAATTTTGTGCGTATGTTTTGTTTTATTGTTTTGTAAACAAAAAGAATTTGTGTCATTGATGTGCTGCCCGTATTACAATTTGTTACTTGCACTTACAAATGCAAAAAAGCAATGAATGCGTGTGTTCAATTATATTGCTTAGTTTTTGATCAGGGCTGCGAACTCGATCGATTTTTATTCGAGTTCAAGTTCGAGATCAGCCTAATTTTAACAAGACGAGTTCGAGTTCGAGTTTTGTATTTTATTTTTTACAAGTTCAGGTTCGTGTTGAAGCTCGGCAAAAATATCAAGTTTTTCGAGTTCAGGTTGAAAAAATACTAAGTCTACTTTTCGACTTAACCGCTCTCTTTTTGTATCTATGCTGTTTTCTAGTTTGCCGCGACATAAACAAGTGAACGACAATCTCAATTTACACGGCATGATCAGCAAAAACTATTTCTGTCCGATAATTTTTTCAGTATACAAATTTCATTTTAATAACCTCGAACTCGAACAGTTTTTATCGAGTCCAAGTTCGAGTTCAAGAAACTTATTTTTCGAGTTTGAGTTCTATAATCAAATCGAGAATTGAAACAACAAAACCAAAAAGCAAAAATTCGTCATATTAAGCACCGCTAAAACGACTTCGTTGTCAAACGCAGGACATACAAAGCGAAATAACTGAATAATTAATCAGCCGAAAACTGTGCGTTTGAATCGATTTTCAAAAGTCTTTAAAACTTTATTGGTTTGTCGAATCGCTTCAAGATGAACGTGGTCCAATGTTTCGTCATAATCTGCTTTATTGCTTTGCAAGCACAAGGTACCTAACTTTTGGTTGTTTTTAAAATATCATTTCTTAGGATATGCAGATGTGCAGTTGTGCACGTGTTGCGTCGTAGATATAGAGCTCGAAGGCGGCAAGGGGTATATGCAGAGCGAAAAGGCGATTTTTAGTCCTCAACGCTGCCACCAAGGCTTTGTTTCTATGGCCGATTCATGGCTCAACTTTTTCCCATTTGTATGGCAAAACGTTTTTTTATTGGTAAAGATATACTCTGTAGACGTCAAAGGGCTCAGCCACAATTTTGGGCTTGAAAACAAGACAAAAAAGGGTCTTAGCTGTGATACCAAAAATTTTCTTAAAATTTTGTACGTAACGTAAAATTGTTCGCAAAAAAAATTTTTGACCACGAAAATGCTGCCGCGGTCAAAAAAGGTTGTACGAGATGCTGGATTTATTGCTCTTTTAAAGGTAGTTTAAAAACCTGCACTTAATTTATGTTTGCTCATCGTATGTTTATTTATCTGCAGTGGCGTAAATAAAAGTTTGCCCAAGAGGCTTATCCAGAAAACCGCTGCATTTTTTTGTCCATTCTTCCCCAGAATTTCGTTACATTTTTGTCAAATGTAGGTGAAAACCACAAAAAAGAAGGCCCTTCACCATGAGTTTGTTGCACTTTTCCAAAATTCTATAGCACCTCGGGGCCTAGTCGAAGAGAGCAAATGCTTCCCTGCCCTTTGTCAATTACGCCGGTGTTTATCTATGTTCATAAACCAACATTCGGGTTCTTTACACACACCCATTTTAACCGTACCGACAAATTGGATTTCATCATCAAGTCTTGCGTTAAGCTTGGTCAGCTCGAAAAAGCGGACTGCTAGGCCTCAGTGACAAAAATATGCGTAAAGTGCCGTTTTCAAGGATGCAACGACGCATTCATTGCCAGTTCCGGAATCGAATTATTATTTATTTTTGTAGCTGCGTCTGCTTCTGTTTTGTCAAATTCATTCTCAAAACTTTGGATGAAACGAATTAAAAGGGGAACTGATGGAGCAATTGAAGAATCAGAGTTGACTATGTCGTCATCAGATAGGAAGACGAATAATAACTCCAACACGGGTACGCAGCCACAATTACAATCACCTTACGGTCGCGGAAATCGGAATCGCGTGATTAATAGATAGAGGAAGGATATGTATCGTTATAGACTGCTACTCCATAGTTGTTTTTTTTTGTTTTTTTCTTCTTTCTTTTCTTGTTTTATTTTTTCGGAAAAAGTTGCTGTAGAAAAACCGGTAACAAACCGAAATTCATTATCAGATATGAAAGCAGAAACAGTTCTATTTTTGAGTACATAATATGAAAAATGCAATTCGTTTCGATACCATGTAATAGCAGAAGCAAAAAATTTGCATTAAGTTTACAAAGTAATTTATCACGGAACTGTTACCCGCCCAATGTGTTGTTAAAATGATCGATAAGCAAGTAATAGCGAATGGATTAGGGAGCTAGTTTTGACAAAAGCAAAACAAAAAGCAAACTGTTTAACTCTTCATTCTTTATTGTTCTTTCCACATTTTCTCCGATATTCGAAATCAGACTATAATATTATGCATTTTTAGAAGCACCACCAACTGTACAAGAGGCTCCGTGCTTGGTGGCTCTCCAAGAATATAAGGAGTTTGATAAAAAGCCCAATTTCGTCGGCTCTCCGTTGGGTTTCCGACCACGTTGCGACGAAGATGGTTATTTTAAGGTGAGGCAGCTAGGGTATTAAAAAGTTTTGGGATGATTTTGTAATTTCTTGCTGCATGGCAAAAAGATTTTTAATTTTGAAAAAACTACTATTTTTTTCAAAACAATTTTAAATGTATTCTAATTGTAAAACAATTTTAAAAGTTTAATATGAAGGTGTTTTGAAATTTTTGGAAAAACATAGTTACTGTAAAACTGTCTGCAACACAAAAAGTTTTTTCTCAAACACTATCAAACTCTCAAAAAAACGAGACAGTTAAGGCTCAGTTTTTTTTACAAACATATTGCAATAAGTCAAAAATATTAAAACCTATCCAAGAGGGAAAGCAGCAGCAAGATCAAATAAAATCCACAATGAAACAGCCAAAATAGTGATACCACATTTAATTATTTGACTTCAAAGTCAAAGACTTTATAATACAAGACTTTTTAATCATTGACAATTTTATTTTTAAAAAATTGACAAACAAATGACCGCAAATTGTGTTTGAGCATGTTCATTTTTGACAGTTTTATTTAGAATATTATTATCCAAAGGTTGAGTTTTCACTGATTTTGGACGTGTTTAGGCCAACCAAGGCGTCGATAAATATGAATACTTTTTTGCGTTAATGTTACCAGTGGCGCGATAATCGAGGAAACATTCCGGAATGCCCAACCTTGGGATCATTGAAGACATATGCCGCAACTCTCCAGATTCACGCGAGTAGAAAAGCTCGGTTGATCAATTCAGTATAGACCTGAAGCCAAAATGGACACTCGCCGAAAATAAGCAGTGGCAGATTAGACTAATGAGATAGTTCGGGGAGTTGGTGCGCCAATCGCGCAGATGTGCTTTCCTAGAATTGGGGCCGCACTTTCTTTCTCTTGCTGCCATTATCGATTCGATGTTTGTCGAACTACATTTGGCCATATTTCTTGCTGGCAGCGAGTTGCCAAATATATTTGGTTGTTCTAAATCTGAAATTATTTGGAAATGTTTTCCTTTGACGTCCTCGAGCACGTTTACCATTCAATCTTACGCGTTAAGCTTTTCTAATTTTCTTTGTCGAAATGTGTGTCCAAGAAATTTCAGTTTGTTTGATCAATAGTAATAGTTGCCGAGATTGTCCAAAGCGTTCAAAAAGTTTTTTATTTGTAATGCGATAAACACACAGTAAGGAACTATATTAGCATCCGTTTGCAAAACCAGCACACTTCTGCTGCTTTCAGCTTTGGGCCGAATAAAATTGAATAGAAGCCGCCATTAAACATAACCTGCCTTGAAATAGAAGCCGCACGAATTGATTAAAAAAAAAAAGAAACCGCTCTTGAATAGATGCCGTAACGGACAATGATAAAACCGCTTTTTTATTAATAAAAGAAAACAAAGCAAACTATGGGGCGCCGTTTGTCTAAAATATTTTTTTCATTTTATAAGGACAAATTTTGCTACGATTTGACATATTTACTGCAATATGACATATTGTAAGACTATGTAACATATCTACTGCAATATGACATATTGCAACAATATGTCATATATTGCAGCGCAATATGTGACATATTGCAACAATGTGTCACATATTGCAGCAATTTGTTACGTATTGCAACAATAGGTCACATATTGCGTTGCAATATATCACATATTGTTGCAATATGTCACATATTGCGCTGCAATATATCACATATTATTGCAATATGTCACATGTCTTTGCAATATGTCACATATTGCGCTGCAATATATGACATATTGTTGCAATATGTCATATTGCAGTAGATATGTTACATAGTCTTACAATATGTCATATTGCAGTAAATATGTCAAATCGTAGCAAAATTTGTCCTTATAAAATGAAAAAAATGTTTTAGACAAAAGGTGCCCCATAGCAAATAAATCTAACGACAGCTGTTGGATTAGCGCTGGGGCAGCAGATGAAAACCTTGTTTATTGCTGATTTACGAAAGAGACAATAAAATTGAAGCTGACTCACTGTTTCTGTTTTCTTATCACTTGTGTTAGCAAAACTTGCATGTCCACTGGGCACCAATCTGAAGATGAAAACTTTCATATTTAAAAAATAGAAGCTGTCTTTCAATAAAAGCCGCCCTCAAATAGAAGCAACACCAAACGTTCAAAAATAAAAGTTGTAGCCACAGCTTACATTCTTGGATACACGGTAACCCGTTTGCAATTTAACATAAAATGCTGACAAGGTTAAATGTTTGTTCCGATTTGTTGACGATTTTAATGAATTTTCAACAAAAATGTTTTTGAAATATCTTAAACTTAATGATTGTGAAAAAAAGATTAATAAGTGAATTACCGATTACCTAACTCAGCTTTACAGTTAATCAATTTCCCATAGAAGAAATCGTGGAAGTTTGATCTGATATTTCATGAATTTGAAGAAACAAAGCCAACAAATCGACTATGAAAGGCAGCTTTGTACATATTTGTTTTTGATATTTGTGTTCTAAAAGCATCCAAGTGTTCATTTTTTCTGTGGTACTGCTCAAGCATTTTTTCCTAAACAAATGCACCACAAAAAATACCGCAGAGCAGTACTTAAATTGTAGGGGGGACGCGGGGGGACGCGTCCCCCCATCAAGAGTTAGCATCCCCCATCGAGAGTTAGCGTCCCCCATCGAGATTTAGCGTCCCTCCATCGAGGTTTGAGCGCTGCTTGATCAGACGAAAAAGATGGCAGACGAAAAATTGAACAGACGAAAAAGATGGCAACACGAATAAATCCCACAAGTTCCGGCCGAATTTAGTCCTAAATTACGGTGAAGACCTTTTCATTTTGGTCTTTACTCGATTTCGGGGACGGAAAGACATAATTTCCATTAAAGTACTTTCGCATTCCGAATGCGTTCGATCAAGGCTGCAAAAGTTTAAGTACTGCCGCATTGTACTTAAAAAAATTTTACTTACCTAGTTTTGCATTGGCGTACATTCGTGAAACGTAAAAAGGGTACTGGGGATCAAGACTGGCCCGCCACACTCCATTTTGTTTCGCCGCTTATTCATATCCTTCAATAGACTCCAATGCAATTAAATTATAGATAGAATTTGAATTTAAAACATAAACTAATCTTTTTGAGCGTGCATACAAGTGTGCTTTTTCTTCCCTAGTGGGAGAAATCAGGGATATTTTATTTACTAAGAAGCATTGTTTTCCCCTCTTGGTTTTTTTATGAAAAATCCCTTCAGCATAAAGGTTTTATTTCAAATTAACTTGACTTTGAACCAAACTTCATCGCAATTAACCTCTGAAAATTTGAAGTTCCTAAACTAACGGGAAGTGTCCCAATTTTGAGGTTTCGCGAAGTAGCTTTCGAAAATCTGAGCATTTTTTGGCCAAATTTAACTAAAATGACGTCAGAAGACTATTTGTGACGTGACTATTTTGACTTACGGATTTTAAATTTCAACATTAAAAAACAAATCAATGCGCAAAATTTGAATCGCCTGTGACGTCATCAAAAAAATGACGCCATATTTCGAAAATATAGCCGTGACATCACCATGGTGACATCATCAACTCAAAACCAAACTTTTTAAACAATTTTGGTGACACACGTACTAACTTGCATGCCAAATTTAGTGCTCTGGCATTTGGTTTAAACATTCCCCCACCCCATGTTAGGTGCGTTGGTTAAACAGCCCGGTGTAAAAACATAGGGTTGATTTATAATCAATAGTTGATCTTGCTTATTTATTTATATCAAGTAAATCTTTTTCTAATTGCTGAGTTTTTTTGTGTGTATATTCTATATACGACTTCTGGGTCTTTTTTTGTTTTGTTTTTCTGTAAGTTTATGGTCAATAAATGCTTTTTAACATGCATACTGGATTACAGTGTTGTTTATAAAGTCGCTTAACCCAGGCCGCAACCAATAGACTCGTTAAAATACCTGGTGTATTCGAGTGGTGAATTAATTACTGACTAACCGAAATTTTCTATTAAAGAAGATTTCAGTGACATCACAAACTTTTGCAATGGCATCATGTGCAATGATGACTAGAAACGACGCCACAATAAAATAATTTAGTAGTTTTAAGTGTTTGTTTAACGTGCAAAAAGTTGGTGGTGCAGGGGCAAAGTTGAAGCTATAGTTAATCGCTACAGAACAGCAACTACAAAAACGCAAAAAGAGTGGTGTTTGATTTATTACTCAAACAGAAGCATTTGGGTATGAATGGTCCACTGATTTTATTATTAGATCATAGACAATACTTTTCCGTTTTACATGATTTTTTACACTCTAGCTTAGCAATGGCGTGTCTAAAAAAAAATCAACACCATTTTGTCCAGAAAGATATCACGGTTGTTATGAAGACTTTTCTGTGGACATAATATTCGCGATACAAGCTGTTGCAATGCAATGAATAGCCATTAGCCATCATCTCTGACGAAAGGGGATTCAGATTTTCCATTAAAATCATTGCAAAACCTCACATACGAGGTCAGTCAATAAGTAATGAGACTTTTTTAATAACTTAAGTTTGCATTGACTGCTAATTAAAAAATGCTTTTTTATTTTTCAACATAGTCTCCCTCCTTTGCAACACATTTGTTCCATCTTGATTTTAGATCGTCTATTCCTAAAAAGCTAGACTATGATGGTTTAAAGGTATAAGCCGGAAATTTATTTGGTTGAGTTCCAGTGACACATCTTTCTTGAAGCGATTCCAACCAATAATGATTTCATAAGAGCAAACAAAAGTAGTTATGGAGTTTTTAGGCCTGCGTTCTGAGCGCAAAGCTGGAGCAAAAAAATGCCAAACAAGTGCATTTAAAGTTAGTTTGCAGAAACGCACGAAAAATAAAAGTAAAGAAGTTTATTTAGTTTAGTTTTTGGCGAAATGCAACAAATTAATAAAAAAATTGTTTTGAGATGTGGCATCTTAGTCTTGATTTGCAGCTATGAAGTGATTTGAACTGAAAAAAAATGTTAGTCGTTTGCAATAAAGCGAATTTCACATGCAAGTGTAAAGAAGATGACCAAACAATAACCAAGAAAGATAAGATTTAGGTTATCATCTGTTATAGTTAAAAACCAGAGGTACACAAGAGGCATGTATATTGTATATCTACTATAAATTGTTTTTTTTATCAGTAAATTTTTATTAAGTGTATAATCAAGCTAATTACTGAATAAAAGAAAGTATTCTTGATTACCAGCAGTATCTTACGCAAGTATTTCCAATCGCCCAATGCTTCTGCTGAATGCTTATCTATACTGCTTGTTTTCGAGCGTATAATCGTACAACATTTTTCAAGTAAATTTAGAAAATCAATCTTCAGTTTTGAAACAATTCCTAGATTGCTAAATGCTTTCCAAACAACGTTGGGATTCTAATTAAAGCCCATCAAAAGCAAAATACACTGCTGATTACTTTTTCCAGCGATTTCGTTAACCTCAAGCGTATGGAATATTGTGATTAGTGATTGCTTTTTGATGAAGTGTTGTCCTCTTGTAGTCATTTTTCAACCCGACGGGGGAACCTAAAAATCTTTTCCAATTTTTATTAAACTTTGCGCAGCTACTATTTACGCCTAAGAACAAATTTGGCACACTGCTGTGGACAAATTTTAAACAAAAATTTTTTCGCTCCACCCTAGTGTGAAACAATCAACAATTTGCTATGAGCCAAGATGCTAGCAAAAATGACGCCGAGACGGTTCACTGATTAGCATTTAAGTATGCTAATAATCAATGGTGTAAAAAGCTCTCGAACGCTGTAGTGTGATCAAGTACAAGTTTTGTTACTTGAGCAAAAAAATACTTGAAGTAAAGTATAAAGTATTAACCAAAAAAAGTACTTGAGTATACAAGTAAAAAAGAAGTTGTTTTAAACGTACTCAATTTCAAGTATTTCGTAATGTAATTAAGCTAAATAAACAAAATATTCAATCGATAAACTGTAGTGTATAATAACTAGTTGACTAACTTTCACATCACTGCTACATAATGCTTGGTCTTCTAACCCCTCACTCTTGTAAGAAGTCATAAACTATTAATTATTGCAAATTTTCGTTGTTATATTCAAATCAAAAAGAACAAAAGCAAAACTTTCGGACTTGAAAACCATTTTAAGCAGAATTTATTTGGAATCATATCATACAATCATCGCTAATTTAACTTAATTGAACAATTGTCGGTAGAAAACTCAATTTTATTGACAAAACTGTGCTTTAAAATTAAAACCACCGTACTTTGTACTCTTCTAAATCAAAAAGCTACGTAAATAGCGTTACTTCACCCTAAAAATCAGCAAGTTAAAGTAGAAAATATCCAAAAATAAAGTTACTTTAAAAGTGCTCGTTACCGACAAATTCTACTTGAATGGGCTATTAAGTAAAGCTTCTTTTGTTACTTTACACCTCTGCTAGTAATGAAGAAGAATGGCGAAGAGGGACCATACTCCAAAGAACAAGAAGCAAATGCGAATGTCATTGCCAACATTAGCCGCAGTATGTGACAGGCATAGCATTTTCAATGGATCAGCAGCTTCCCTTGCGACCGCTGTGCCGCAAGATATGCAAATGGTGAGTCAAGATAAGAGCAGAGTCGGCCAGTTGGTTGAGCGATAACACATTCGCCTCTGGAGCGGGAGATCTGAGGTTCAAACCTCGGGTTGACCAAATCCGACACAGTGTTGTCAATGACTCGCCATATCCGAGGCATTTCTTGGAAACAAGCTGCGTTGCCCGCAGAAACAATGACGCGGAGTTGGGTTCCGCAAGTTCGTTGAACTCTTCGGCCTATTACAGCGAGTATATAATGAAAGATTTGATTGGTTTGGTAACAAGAGCAAAGTTATTGATCGAAGCAAAATAAAAAGAGAATGTTACAAAAACCATGAAGAACTAGCAAGTTTTTTGTGACAGCATCCCAACGTTTTCTGCTTGAATCTATTTTGATGGCAGGAAAGATCGCATCACAGTGTAGAAAAAGATCAAACCGATGTTAAGTTACACTGACAGCCACTGTAGAAGAACACATTCCACATTTTTTTGAGCCCGAATCTGCTTGTTTTACGTTGCTTCCAATAATGGTTCTTATAGTGAAAGCACAGGAAAATAATTACTCAAATCACTGAAATCAAAATCAATTGACCTGGATCGAATTCAAGCAGTAGGATGCAATAGAATAGCAGTAAACACTGGATTAAAAAAAGGAGTAATCCGAATACAATATTAAAAACTAGTCAGCTGCGGCCTTTGCAGGGCTTGTGTCTCAACTGCACACAAATGAACTGCTTTCGCGTCATCTATTTCTTCACGTTGACAGAGCTACCGCAAGATAATTTTTTATAACGGAGAGTAACCGTAGTTTATTTTAACCAAATGGCAGCTTGTACATTGGGAAGGCTTGTGGCTGAGGTACCGACTTAGTGTTCAAAACAAACTAAAAATAACCCTGTACGCTCACAGTGTAAACCGGGCCTCAGTGTTGAGATAAAATAAAAGTAAAGTTTTATTAAATCAGCAATTTAAGGCTTCGTTTGCAAACACTTTCATTGTAAAAAGGGTCTTATTGTTTAATTTAATACACAATTAGAAGAAAAAACAACAGCTTCAGATGTTTTTTGGGCACCTGAAAATTTTGAATTTATCAATGATAATTTTATTATCGTAAATAAAAATTGCTAAAAAGGCTTGCAAAAACTTATTGCTTGCAAAAACTGTACGATGTAAATGCGTTTTTTTATTACGATTTCCGTTAATGCAAAACTTTGACAAAAAAAGCAAAAATAACACTTTTTGACAGCTCTTGACGCACCTGAAAATTTTGAAATTTTTGAATAGTTTTTGTACCATTTTAAAAGTATTGTTGCATAGCAACTTTTCATGACTTTTGTGATCCAAAGGAAGAACAAAAATTTTTTTCTGCATTTTTGTACTCCACCTCATTGCACACTCGAGGTGAATAACGCATTTTTGCCTCCCTTCTCGTTTCTTCAAGATCAATCCCTTCAACAAACAGATTTTTGTTTCAAATGAATTTGGCTTTGAGTCAAATTTCCTTACCAAATAACTCCTGTAAATTTGAAGTTCCTAAAGTAACGGAAAGTGTCTCAATTTTAAGGTTTTGCCAAGTCTCTATCCAAAATCTGAGCATTTTTTTGGCCAAAATTTTACTAGAATTACGTCATAAAACGTTTTTTTGCCACAACTACTTTGACTTAGACATTTTGTGATTCAGTATTAAAAAAACAAACCTATGCACAAAATTTAAACTGCCTGTGACGTCATTGAAAAAGTAACACCAATTGTCAAAAAAATGGCAGTAACGTCGCAATGGTGACGTCATCAACTCAAAACTACTTTTAGTCGGCAGCGTGGCCGAATGGGTAAAGGCGTTGTTTTTACGACGACCCTGATCGAATGGTCTGGATTCAACCCGCACCCTGGTCACGTTGTTGCGTCCTCAGATAAGACGCTTTACGATGATTAATTATCTCTGCTTGGTGGCTTCGAACAAGCAGCAAATTCAGTGGACAAAAATTCGAAGAAATTTACAGGAACATTGGATCATCGGAAACTCCTAAGCAAGTGCGGATTCCTCCAATCACGAAGTAGTCTTGGTAATGAAAAGTGTGCGGATCGTCCAACAAGTTAGTGTCTGACTCTGTCTGTTGACAGGAGGATAAATAAGCGCCACAACAACAACAACCACAACTTTAAAAAAAAATGGGTGAACACCAGTCCGCATGTCTAATTTGGTTTTGCCATGATTTTTGATTTAAGAGTTGGATAGAGGCATTTTTCGTCCTCCCCTTGTAAATTGCGTTAAATAACAAATAGTCCGTGTTAACCCTGTTTTACACCGACTATTTGACCAACGCATTTTGCATTGGGGGGGATTTCCCCATCTAACTCCTGCACCAAAAACCACAAAACACCAAATTTGGCGTGCGAGCTATAGTGTTCAGGAGACTGTTTTTTAATTGGTTTGGAGTTGATGACGTCATCATTGTGACGCCATGGTCACATTTTCGAAAAATACCGTCATTTTTGCTATTTTTGTGATGATGTAACATGCGTTTCAAATTTTGTACATAGGTTTGTTTTTTGATACTGAATCATAAAATGCCCAAGTCAAGTTAGTTACGTCACAAATACATCGTATGACGTCAATCAAATTAAATTTTTGCCGAAATAAACTCAGATTTTGGCATGTCCTCCCCGTGTAAAATGCCCCCCTTGTAAAGTAAGGTTGAATACTGCAATACTGATGTCAGAATAGCATTGTTATCACAGTCAGTCAGTCATAGTTGCCGGATGGGAGATTTTTTCCAATTTTTTTTTCAGACTGATTTATTTTTTGGGAGGAGTTTTAAAATTGAAAAAACGTTGTTGTTTTTTGTTTTTGTATGGAACTCATTTTGGTTTTTCGGGACCATTTGGGACAAAAATCTGTTTCTTTTTTGGAAACCCACGCGGGGTATTTTTTTGGAAAAACGTAGAATCTCGGAAATTTTTGACTTCAAACAGCAGTTGAAAACCTTTTTTTCCTTTGGTCTTCACTTCAGTCACAGAGAGTTTTTTTGGTGAGAAAACACTCAATTTATGTATTTTTTGGATCTAATTTGAGATTTTTTATCGATTTGACTTGGCAACGTGAAACAACTCTCACAATCAAACTGGGTGTAAGTTTTATTGATAAAATATTAGCCTTTTCCAAATTATACCGTTTGACAACCCCTTACATGCTAACACCAAAACCAGCGCTTAGCAGTTTGACATTAATGCAGTGTAGACACAACAACAGCGCCGTATCGAGTGATTGATGCTTCTTTACCCTTCTGCTGTCACAAGAAAGCCAAGGATGCCATATCTTTGGACTGGTCAGGACCCGCTTAGAAGTTAAACATTTTTCAAACTCTTCAGTTGAAGTTTGACTTCACCCTAATTAACTTTGGGGATTGTTCGACGCCCGCATGAAGTAAAAATAATCATTAATTATTGCAAAGATTTGATTAGCAACAAAGTCGCCAGGGTGAAAATTGAATTCAGATCACGCGATTGGAGTCGACGACAAAACGACGCTTTTACCTTTTCGGCTCCACAGCCAATAGCATTTAATCAACAGGAGGATTTGCTTTATCATGAGGGGATTTCCCCCAGACCCCTCCGCTTTCAAAAAAAGTTCCACAGAAATTATGAAATTAATGTTGATAAATACAAGCGCATATCTTTCTTTCAAAAAAAAAAGTCGTTAATGTCTTCTTCAAATCCCCGTTTCAATACCAAACGCGTACAGTAATAGAGTAGAAGCTGCTACGTATGAAACTGGGCGGTCTTAAAGACGCTTTATTTCATAACGAACATGAGCTAAAGAGCATGGTCGACACTTCTTAGTCAATTTTAGGTGGCTGGGGGTGGAAGCGGAGCCTTAGAATTTTTCTTTTTTTATAATCTTTTTGTGTTATGTACCAAAATGTTTACTAGCAACCTGTAAAGTAGGTTACTGTATGATGATCTGTTAAAGTTCTGGATTTGGTAGTAAAAGATTAGATAAGGAACTTTGCATTCCATAAGTCGATAATAATTATAAGCAAAGCTGGTTGGTTGTACAGAGCTTAAGAATGCTTTAATGCGGATCTTCATTTCGTTAGGAAAAAATGATCAAATTAAACAACGTGATAATTATTATTGTTTATCAGTGTTGTGCGATTATTTTTGAAACCAGCGCCATTATAGAGCGTTTCAGTCGAAAAAGTCGATCAGCGTAATTCAATTTTTGACGCATCATGAACGTTTTTAAACGTGTTAGCTAAATGAAGAGCAATATTGAATGTCTTGAAATTCTGCGTTCAAGGCTGCCCGATTGCAAAACCAGATAGATTTGTTTTTGGTTGTCGGAGCATGGGTTAGAATTTTACTAATTGTATTTTTTTCTAGGAACTGAGTAATCTAATTACGATTTTATGTCTTTTGTTGTCAAAGGTAAATGAGATTATTTCTGCGTCATGTGAATATAGCCAAGATTTGTGAACGTATTTGTTGATCAAACTGATCAGCACACAGCCGTTGTTAATTGTATTCTACCTGATTTAGCACCTCAAAACTGTCAGGTGAGTTTCCCATATTTTCACATTTATTTAGCAATTGCACTAATATCGTATAAATTAAGCATAAAAGTTCGCATCGTTGTCATTATGTCGAACTGTCGCAAGTGCAAAAAGCTACTTCCACAGAAAATCAAAAAAATAAGTTTTTCAGTTTACATGTTTGCCTACCGCTCATTTAACCATTATTATTTTCAAAAAAACTGATATTGCAGGTATAAAGTAATCATTTCTTGAACATTTAAAATCATTTTTGATGTTTTAGTTTTTGAACAATGTGTTTAATTTCTGGTTTAATTATTACTTTTTGCACTTACGACAGTTTGCCAAAAAAAAGAAATCACAGAAGTTACAACACAGTTATTAACAGAGTTAGTATATTGTACTATTTTACCAATATTCCATTAAGTTATGAACACTTTCGAAACGGAAAAAGATGATAAATGCTAAGTGGGCACCAAATAAAATTTAAGTATGGCCCATATTGATTGAAATTGAGAAATCTATAAGATGGCACGTGCACTAACAAATTTTCAACAAACAAACCAAAGTTAATATAAACACTGCGCTGTATTCATAAAATGACAAAAAAATATTTTCTAATTTTACCCAAACTGTAAATATTGCCAATTGACCATAGGATACCCATGCACTTTTGCCCTAAACTTGTGAATAGAACTAAAAACAATGCTTAAAATTTAAAAAAGTATTAAGTATTTGTCCTTTGAGGAAGAGGTCTTTGTTTTTTAACTCATCATCTAACATTTAGAAAACAAAGGAAAATATCTGAAGAAAACTTTTCGCAGAATGAATTTAAATCACAGTGGAAGTATCATAGGCATTTTAGAAAATGCTGTGGATTGCTATAATCCGCCTTCAAAGTAAAGGAACAAAAGTTTAAAGCAGCATTTTTGGCACTGTTTTATTTACTCAAACTTTTAGAATTTGATATTTTCTAATTCATATTGCTTCAAATCTTGTGAATTTTAACATTCTCCTTCTAGTCAAATTAATTCCAACTCTGTAACCTGCTTTGTTTGATGTGTACAATTTGTTAAGAATTTGACATAAAGATTGTTCGGCAAACTACCGTAAGTAGCAATTTCACTCCATAATATTTATGGCAAAGTGGCGTAAGTTGTACTTACTACAATTTGCCAAAATACCAAATCAGCAAGATTCAATATACGATTGTTTGACGAATTTAAAATCTGGAGAACTAGAACAGCTACAGCTACCAAAGTTGGACCAAATTATCGAAATTTGTTTAGGAAAAACAAACATTGAAAAAAACGAATTCTGAAAAATTTGCAGTTACGACGGTTAGACATAATAGCGACGATTTCAAAAAACGCAACAAATTTCACAGTGCAAAATTAAAGCATGAATGCCTTGTTTCTGTTTTCTCTCTCAAATTCAGTTAAGTGAATCATTGAATAACTTCATTCTTCAGTAAAGTCTTCCCCTGCAAAAATTGAGATCAGTATTTTAAATTGAACTATTCTATTGCATATTACTCAAATATGTAAGGTAAATAACTTTGATTGATTGACTGGGGATGAACAGTTAGCGATTTTGTCCCAGGATTTGGAGTTCTGGCATTCAGCTTCCGTGAAGACCAAACGGAACACATGTTTGCTTAACGACTCGTTATCGTTTCACTATTTTTTTATAAGAAGCAATGTACATGTTGTGTAGCCTAGCCACAAATGACACTTAAGTGGGCCCGCAAATTCGTTACACGCTTTGGCAAAATAATCTGCGTTTGCCGAAGATTTGATTTAATTTCTCGCAGTATCTACAACTCTATACTTATTACACCACAAGAAAAGGAACGAGCGAAGTCCCGTAATATTTTTCTCGGAGAAATAAACATCTACAGTAGTAAGCTATATGATTGTAAAATAAAACTTATTCGAAATCACATTAAAGTTGTTACATGATATACTTACAAGAATGAGGGTAGAGGAGGCAAAGATTTTCCGTGATTGGTCTTTCGCCTGCCGTCACTCTTGTTTCTTCAAAAATTGATCCGCTCGTGACATCAACACAAAAGAAATGGTTATCATTTCTTTGCATAGCCTAAAAAGTAAAAAAACGCTATATTAACTGTGTGTTTTACTCCGTCAAAAGCAATAATTAAGCAGTGCCATCATAAGTAATTTTGATAGTGAGATAATTGAACCATTGATGACTTCATAATAAGTTGTACTAAGTAGAGTTGGATTAGTGGGGTTGAAATGGTAATTACCTAAAATGCATTCGTTGTGATATCAATCATAAACAAACGATGTCTTGCAATTTGCAATAATACGCTTTCAAGTCCTAAGAGTGAAATAAAATAGAGGGACGTAAGGATGTCATTCATACAATTTGTCCAAGTAAAATCATTGCATTTCTTGTAAATTTTGCAGTATCGATCAGGTACTGAATAAAGAAGCACTGACAGTCAAAACTAACTGTAATACAATTTTTCTCTGAGTTAAAAAGATAACATAAATTGCGCTACAATAAACTTGAATCGACGTTATAGAGCTAGGGGTTGCGTTTTTTTATTTCTTAAAAGACTAAATTACTTTTATTCCAGCAAATTAAACTACAATTAAGGTGGATTACATACCTTAAAATTGCCGTCATCGTCACAATCAGGTTTATACCCCCTTGGAGAATCGACAACGCTTGGGTTTTCATCAATAAAATTGTAGAACTTTTCAAGCTCGGCTTTACATTGGCCTTCATGTGGTAATGAATCTGCGAAAACAATTTATAAAAGTCTTATTAATAAATTCTCTGGAAATTATTATCGCAAACGCATTATTGTATAATTTATAATAATACTGATATACTGCCATGTAATTATTCTGTAAAACTTTCCAAATTAATAAAAATTAATGCAAAAATATTTGTAATTTTAATCACTCACATTTTATTATTTTTATTTTTGAGTAAAAATTAAAGACTTTTTAGTGCTTTGGGTTTTGGTAGAAACTAAAAACTCCATGTTTGTGGATCTTGCTCTATAAGATTTCTATGCAAAACATTTAAATAGAATAATTCATTGAAGAAGATTCCTAATCATCATTCAACTTATTATTTTTTCCTACATTGTTTTTGTAATTGCCACGGGAGAAAAACGCATCGTAGTTGCAGATTTTTATTATATCGTACATTTCATTATGCCAGGACGATAGCTCAGTTGGTTGAGCCGTCGTCTGAATGATCGACAGGATTCTGGTTCCAGTCGATTCCTAAACTGGCAATGCGTCGTAGTGTCCTTAAAGAGACATTTTACGCGTATTTTCTTGTTGGGGCCAAGTGTATAGAAGTAATAATAAAATGTTTAAAATATCTGTTGTGGTGTCCCAGCTTTATAAACTTAGACAAACTTGCACATAGATCCGGGAAAAAGGTTTCTTATTGGCGTTGGTGTGAATAAACAGACGTAGATAGCATGATTCATATCCACGAATGAATGAATTAGGCATTACATCGTGAGGAATGGGACGCCTTAAGTCGTAACGAACAAAAAGTTATAATCTTGTAACTTCTAAACTATAAATTTATAAATGAGACTACAACGTACACAACTTACCACTAAACGTTGTGCAAGAGTCACTATTTTCCGACGTCTTGACAAATTCAGACCCATCAATGAACTGCCCGGTTTGTTGATCCACACAGAAGCACCACCTTCGGTTTCTGTATAAGCACTGAGTTGCCTGAAACAATGAAGCTTGAAATTTAATGCGGTTGAGTTGCTAGTTCTGCGTTAGTCTTGACTTTGTTAGGCCAATTCAACAGAAAAACGAGCAAAAATACCAATTACAGCATATATGAAAACATTAAAATCAAACTTTTGCTTACACTCGCGCTATTGCGCCGAAGCGTGTAACTAGTGTGCGGGGCCCGTTTCCGCGTCATTGCGCTAGGGTAACACAGTTCCTTTTGACGGAATGTCACAGCGGTGACGAGCAGAAATGATGCAGCGGTGACGAGCCGTTGGCAACATTGTGTCCGATTTGACCGGTCCGAGATTCAAACCTCAGGCCTCCCGCTCCAGCGACAAACGCGTTACCACTCGGCCAACTGGCCGGCAAAATATGAGTGCATTAATACTAAATTTACGTTTAATTGAAATATAAGCAAATAAATCAAAAAATAAAACATTGTAAAAATAGCTCATACCTTCCACAATCTTCCATTTTCTTCACATTCGGGGTAATACAAATAACGAAATTCTTCGCCAGAAAGAGACCGCTCTAATTCAATTTGATTCTGCTTATCGAAGCACGGAGTCGAAGCAGGCGCAGCTAAAATCAATTATAAATTGAGAATAAAGCTTGTTTGCAAAATTTAATATACAGGTACTTCGGTACTAAATCAAAATTCCGTAAATAAAAATAATATGTAATTTTGCAGGTGTACTTTCAAATGTGGTGTAAGTACATGAGCTCTTTGTCTTAGTTGTAAAATCTAGTTTTTTGTATTTAAAAAAAAAACATCCAGTTAAGATTTTGCAAATATTTAACTTTATTTTTATTTTATTATTTCCATTTTGGTCCTGCTAGAGTAACTAAGTAGTCTTGCTGGTAGGCGAAACAGATGTCTAAGGCATACTATAGAAAATTACAGTCTTGTTTACAATTTATTAATTTATTAATAAAATTTTCCAAGTCTTTTGTAAACAAATCAATTCATCGTCATGTATCTAAAACAATGTCTTATTTAACATCTGATTCAGATCTTACCTTGAGTTTGTAGAGCAGCATAGCAGATGATGGCAAAGCATTGAAACACAGTTAGCTTCATTTTGATTTATGATGCAACAAACAAAACAGAATTTAAAAAAATCTCAAAAACTATTTTTCAGTTATTTTTGGTTTTCTTCTTTTGCGTTTTGGTTTAATTTGATGACTTTAAATTTTGTGTCAGTGGTTTTATACCTTTTTTCGACCTCAATTTTTTTTTTTTTTTTTGACCAGTCATTGCATGAATATCGTTTTCGAAATACTGTGAATGGAAGAATTTGGACGTAACAGCACGATCAATCCAAAAAATTTAGTCTACATCACCATTGTCTTGCACGAAACACTAAGAAAGCCCCCGAACGTCCGATAGAAAAGCTTTTGCTTTTTACTTCACTCTAATTTTCGGAAATATCGATTTTTGGTGCCAGACAGGCAGCTGTTCCTACTGTTTTGCATATTAAATTTGCAGCATGATTTATTTAAATAACATCAAAATAATATTTACTGAGTTTGAATTATCAAACATTTTGAGCGTTTGTTTTGAGCCCTCATCGGAATCTAGATGCAGTTCCACAATGATAGACAACGAAAACTTTGGTGCCACAAGCGATAAATCCACTAATTTTAGAATAATTAGGTTTTAGTTTTGCCTTTAGTCTGTTGAGGCAACACAGTTGGACAAAAATATTCAAATTAAACTCACAACAGATGTCCTGCGTTGGTGTGAACAGACAAGCGCTAAAAATTTGATTTACGCGCGGCAGAGTTGTGAACGCAACTAGTACAGGATCGAGCCCGGTGCGATCCCGGAGAGTAATTTAAAGACAAAATTAGGCTGGAAAAAGCCCGAATGTTAAGTTAGGTCTGAAAAATGTGTACGTACGAGTATTGCTCGTAAAGGCGTAAGCGGTTAAAATAAAACTATTTGTGACGCAACAATGAATGTGTAATAATAATCTTATTGATGCTTAAACGAAGTCGTCATTTAGTGTAGAGAAGTTATTTCAATAAAAAGGCTAAACACGCGGCAAGTGCGTATACCACGTCCGACATTTTGTCAATCTTAACCCCAAACCCGACCCGAAAGACCCTGGCTGGCTTACAACTCTGGCTCGCGGAAAAACTGTGGAACGGAATTTCCCCTCGTAGTGCGCTTTGTGTAGTGTGCACTTGTGTCGTCAACTCGGCACGATACTAAGAGCTAGATGAATTAATAAATTTGAATGTTTTAAAAATAGCCTTTTGTTTGACTAAATGCGGAGGTTTAGCGCTGGATATTACTATTGTTTCGTCCTTTATTGAATGACAGAAATAGATCTTAGAGTGAAAATGATATAAATAGACTGATACTCTTCAACTGGAAATGCAAGCCAAAAATTACTGTCAAATGAGAAAATTAATCGGAGCTTTTACGAGCTCGGTTTTCGGTTGTAGTCACGTACTGGTATTGATATCTATATGCAACATTCTCCGACATACTTTTCCAAGTTGATCTACACAAGAACAGTTACTCATTTTAGAGTAATCAAACTACATTGTCAAGTGCGAAACAGAAAAGCATAAGTTAAATTGGTGATCCTTCTATATGTTTGCTTTGAATTTAGCAAACTTTGCTTGTTTTTTGTTGAGTAAATTTTAAAGTATAAAACGTAAAACAGAAAGAGAAACAAACCACATAAGCTGAGATCTTTCAACTTCTACGAACTGAAAAATCTCAGTTTTTAGACGCTTTGGCCATGTAAGCAGAATGCCTCAGGAAAGACTTTCCCCAACAAGCTTTACTTGCTAAAGCAAAATGAAAAAAGAACAGCTGGACAATTTAGAACTAGATGGATCAATTATATTAAGGATTTTGGATGGAATTGTATGGGACTTCACCCACACAAACTGACCGTGAAGTGTGGTGGTTTAATCTCAAGCTGCTGCTCCCGCAACCCTCACGGAAACGCGGGCAAAGAGAGTGACAGAAAACAACGATAATTCAAAATTTCCTTGCGCGATAAAATCAGTTAGTAGCATTTCACAAAATAGTATTAATTATTGTGCAAAATTTTTTTTCGAAATAAATTCCGTTTCGAAAGTAATAATTTAAATGATTTCGATGCTTCGCGTCACATATTCAAAATTTCGAACTAAATTAGTTGCTTTAAAGTACTAGCTGTGATAGCTCCGGTTTTGAATTCAAAATTTTATACCGGTAAACTAAAAGTTTTGCGCTAAAAAGCAATCCATTAATAAATTGCAAGTACGTACTTTGACCTTTTGCATTTAAGACCAATCAATCATAAAAAAGCAACACATTGTGAAAAGTTTTTACAGAAGAATGAAATGAGATTTGTAACACGATCACGCAAACTCAAAAATTAAAAATTTTTTTAAATTGTTTAAAGGATTCTTTAATTGTTAGCTCATCAATAGGCACTTGTAGAATCTACATGAACATTAACGTTTTCGTTGACGAGCGATGGTGGGAAAAAGTTTTTAACACTTGAATTTAAATAAGTTATTTAACTGTAGAATGTAGACGTTTGAACTTGAATTTCTTTTTAATTTGTTTTCGAATGTAGACGTTTTTCGAAACTGTTTTGCTTTGTGGCGGTTTAGTCAAGATATTTATTCAGCTCTCCTGACTTTACAAAAAAGTTATGCTTTGCTGGAATGTTGCTGATGCTGTTAAAAATTCAATTTTCCCATCTTTTTGTTAGTATTGAGATCTTAAATTTTTGTGATGATTAATTTTCACTGGAAGATCGAAGAATGTCATTGCTGATTCCTGGCCAATACGCAGCATCTTGATTACTTGACAAACAATATGAATTATAACTTATTTTTCTGAAAGTGGAAAACAACGTCCGTTAACAAGCATGTTAACGATCACAACATTACAGGAATTACACAGGTGAGCATCCGCGACCGGTTTCGTCCTTGCTCAAGGGGCTCGTCAGGCGGATGGACAAAAACAGCCACGGGCATCAACGAGAAAACCAAATTAAGCAATGCAACAACGGAGAACAGAGATTGCAAATCGACACTATGCATAGGCACCACGCCAAGCGAGTGTTCTTTGTCAAAAGAACATATGGCTTACGTTCTTTCCTATGGCTTATGTTCTTTTGACTAGGAGCACTCGCTTGGCTTGATGCCTATGCATAATGTCGATTTGCAATCTCTGCTCTCCGTTGTTGCATTGCTTAATTTGGTTTTCTCGTTGATGCCCGTGGCTTTTTTTGTCCTTTCGCCTGACGAGTCCCATAAGCAAGGACGAAACCGGTCGCGGATGCTCACCTGTGTAATTCCTGTAATGTTGTGATCGTTAACATGCTTGTTAACAGACGTTGTTTTCTTTCTTTCATTGGATCGCTATGGTTCCCCGCCCGGAGGTGTGATATCTGTGGTACCCTTGTTGTTCCCTTGATGGTTTTATCTAATTATTTCGCTCTACCTTTAATATGAGCACTTAACAAAAAAGCTCGTTTGCTTAAGATTCGTTTTTATTCAATAATAAATTTCGGCCAATATATTCAAACAGAAACTGTTTTAAATATAGACTTTTGGTAGACTGATGATTACCAGTTCCTTCTTTATCCTCCAGTCACGGAAACGCGATGGTGTTTTTGGACGAATCCACATCCGTTCAGAAGTTTTCCATATTATGGACTATTGGTTTATATATTGCAGTAGTTGCTCTTATTTTGCCCATATTGTGGACAAGGGGTCGGCAACCTTTTGAACTAGTGGGTTACATTCAGTCCTAACAAAGTTCCAGCGGGCCGCCACCATTCCGGCGGACCAAAAGAGAAAGCTCTTTGCCACAAATTCAAGCCTTTTTTTGGCTGAATTGATGGCAAAGACTAAAAAAAAGATTTTCGCCAGAAGATGAGAATGCTGAATGTATGTCATTAAAAAAAGACAAAAGATCGCAAGCGGAATGACAATAAAAGGTCGAGGGCTGGGTAAAATGCCTTGGCGGGCCGCATCCGGCCAGCTGGCCGTAAGTTGCCGACCCCTGTTGCGGACTATATTTTGGACGAATCCATTTTGATTAGTGATTACTTTTCTATGAAGCGTTGTCCACTTGAAGTCATTTTTCAACCCCACGGGGAACCTGAAAATCTTTTCCAATTTTTATTAAATTTAGCGCAGCTACTTTTTGCACACTGTTACGCCTAAAACGAATTTTGCACACTGTTGTGGATAAATTTTAAACGAAAATTTTTTCGCTCCATTTTTGTGTGCAACAATCGACAATTTGCTTTGAGCCGCAAATGTTAGCATAAATGGCGCCGGGACAGTTAACTGATTAGCGCTTAAGTATGATAGTAGTAATGAAGAAGAATGGCAAAGAGGGACCAAAGCTTCAAAGAAAAAGAAGCAAATGCGAATGGCATTGCCAACATTAGTCGCAGTATGTGACAGGCATAGCATTTCTGAGCTGCTGCTTTCCTTGCGACCGCCGTGCTGCAAGATGTGCTGATGGTGAGTCAAGATAAGAGCAGAGTCGGCCAGTTGGTTGAGCGATAACACATTCGTCTCTGAAGAGGGAGATCTGAGGTTCAAACTTAGGGTTGATCTAATACGACGCAGTGTTCCCAACGACTCGCCACCTCTGCGACATTTCGAAACAAGCTGCGTTGCCCGCAGAAGCAATGACGCGGAGTTGGGTTCCGCAAGTTCGTTGCACTCTTCGGCCTATTACAGCGAGTATATAATGAAAAACTTTGATTGGTTTGGTAACAACAGCAAAGTTATTGATCAAAGCAAAGTAAAAATAGAATGTTACAAAAACCATGAAGAACTAACAAGTTTTTTTTGTGACAGTAACCGAACGTTTTCTGCTTGAATCTATTTTGATGGCAGGAAAGATCACACCACAGTGTCGGTAAAGATCAAACCGATGGCAAGTTACAGTAACAGCCACCTTAGAAGAACACATTCCACCTCTTCTTGAACCCGGCTCTACTTATTTTACTTACGTTGCTCCCAAAATGGTTCTTATATTGAAAGCACAGGAAAGAATCACTTAAAGCACTGACATCAAAATCAATAGACCTGAATGAAATTCAAGCAATAGGATGCAATGGAGTAGCAATAAACACTGGATTTAAAGAACGAGTAATTCAAATTCTATACTAGAAACTAGTCTGTAGCGGCCTTTGCAGGCTGGTGTGTCAACTGCACACAAATGAACTGCTTTTTCGTCATCTACTTCTTCACGTTGACAGAGCTACAGCAAGAGACTTTTTTTAACCGAGAGTATCTTTTGTTTATTTTAACTATTTGGCTGCTTGCACTTTGGGAAGGCTTGTGCCTGGGGAAATGACTTAATGTATAAATTAACTAAACATACCTTTGTGCGCTCACAATTTTACTCCTAGTGTAAACCGGGTCTCAGTGTTTTGCTAAAATTAAAAATAAAGTTCTATCAAATCATCATTTTAAGGCTTTGTTTGCAAACACTTTCATTGAAAAAAGTTTCTTATTGTTTAATTTAAACTAAAAGTAATGCAAAAATTAGAAGAAAAAACAACAACTTCAGGTGTTTTTTGGGCACCTGAAAGTTTTGAATTTGCCTATGAAAATTTTATTATTGCAAATAAAAATTGCTAAAAAGGTTTTTTACCGTTGCTGCTGGCAATATCTTTACGATGCGGATGAGTTTATTACAATTTCCGTTAATGCAAAACTTTAAAAAAAAAAGAAAAACAATATGTTTGCAGCTCTGGAGGCACCTGAAGACTTTGAAATTTTTGAATAATTTTTGTACCATTTTAAAAGTATTGCTGCATAGCAACTTTTTATTACTATTGTGTTCCAGAGGAAGAACAAATTTTTTTTCTACATTTTTTTCACTCCACCTCATTGCACATTCGTGGCTAATAACGTATTTTTGCCTATCCTCTAGTTTCTTCACGATCAGTCCTTTAACAAGGAGATTTTTGTTTCAAATTAATTTGATTTTGAGTCAAATTTTATTATAACTAAATCCTGAAAAATTGAAGTTCCTAAAGTAACGGGAAGTGTCCAAATTTTGAAGTTTTGCCAAGTCTCTTTCCAAAACCTGAGCATTTTTTGGTAAAAATTTAACTAAAATTACGTCATGAGACATTTTTGTGACGCAACTACTTAGACTCAAACACTTTGTGATTCAGTATCAAAAAAAAAAAAAACTGTTATGCACAAAACTGAACCGCCTGTGACGTCATAGAAGAGTGGTGCCGATTGTCAAAATATGGCCGTGACATCACAACATTGACGTCATCAACTCAATATTAGTTTTTCTAAAAAATTTTCATGAACACCAGTCCGCATGTCAATTTTGGTGTTTCCATGATTTTTAATTTAAGAGTTGGATAGAGGCATTTTTCGTCCTCCCCTTGTAAATTGCGTTAAATAACAAATAGTCCGTGTTAACCCTGTTTTACACCGACTATTTGACCAACGCATTTTGCATTGGGGGGGATTTCCCATCTAACTCCTGCACCAAAAACCATAAAAACACCAAATTTGACATGCGGACTGTAGTGTTCAGGAGACTGTTTTTTAATTGGTTTTGATTTGATGACGTCATCATTGTGACGTCACGCTTATATTTTCTAAAATTGACGTCATTTTTGTGATGATGTCAAACGCGATTTAAATTTTGTGCATAGGTTTGCTTTTTGATACAGAATCGTAAAATGCCTAAGTCACGTTAGTTACGTCACAAATACGTCTTATGACACCATTCAAGTTAAATTTTGACCAAAA
Organism: Trididemnum nubilum; assembly: GCA_963965965.1. Classification (NCBI taxonomy): domain Eukaryota; kingdom Metazoa; phylum Chordata; class Ascidiacea; order Aplousobranchia; family Didemnidae; genus Trididemnum; species Trididemnum nubilum. Next base: position 48,620,961 of record OZ014470.1, read on the forward strand.
ATGCTGAGATTTCGGTAACCGATTTTGGAAAATTTCACAAATCGGGAAACTTCCCGTTATGTTGGCAACGTCAAATTTTCAAGAGTCATTCGTAATGCCTTTTGAGTCAAACTTAGGTTGGTTTGAAAAAAAACTTGTTTTTGAAAGAATTTATCACAAAAAAACCGACATGGGCGGCAAAAATGTTCTCGTGTAAAATAGGTTAAAATACTGTAGTACTGATGTCAGAATAGCATTGTTATATACACTTTATACAGTCAGTCAGTCGTGGTTGCCGGACGCGGGATTTTTTCCAATTTTTTGTTTTGGACTGATTTATTTTTTGGGAGGAGTTTTAAAATTGAAAAATAACGTTGTTGTTTTTTTACGGAACTCATTTAGGGTCTTCGGGACTACTTGGGACCAAAAATTGTTTCTTATTAGGAAACCCACGCGAGGTATTTTTTTGGAAAAACATAAAATCTTGGAAAATTGTGACTTCAGGAGCAGTTGAAGACCTTTTCTTTTGTTTGGTCTTCATTTCAATCGTAGAAAGCTTTTTGGGAGAAAACACTCAATTTTTGTATTTTTTTGGCTTTGATTTGGAATTATTTATCGATTCGATCTGGCAACAGAAATACATTAACGTGAAACAACTCTCACAATCATTGTTGTATACTCTAACAACCATATTGGAGGTAACTTTTATTGATAAAATATTAGCCTTTTCCAAGTCATACCGTTTGACAACCCCTTACATGCTAACACCAAAACCAGCGCTAAGCAGTTCGGTATTACTGCAATGTAGACATATTAACAGCACCGTATCAAGTGATTGATGCTTCTTTACACTTCTGCTGTCACAAGAAAGCCAAGGATGCGATATCTTTGGACTGGTCAGAATCCGCTTAGAAGTTAAATATTTTTCAAACTCTTCAGGTGAAGTTTGACTTCATTCTTGTTAACTTTGCGGCTTGTTCGAAGCCAGTATGAAATGATAATCATTAATCATCGCAAAGATTTGATTAGCAATAAAGTTGCCAGGGAGAACATGAAATCCAGATCATGCAATTGGAGTCGACGTCAAAACGACGCTTTTGCCTTTTCGGCTCCACAGCCGACAGCATTTAATCAACAGGAGGATTTGCTTTATCAAGAGAGGATTTTCCCCAGATCCCTCCGCTTTCAAAAAAAGCTCCGCATAAATCCAGTTAATGTTGATAAATGCAAGCGCATAGTTCGATAAAAAATTTTAAAAAAAGTCGTTAACATCTTCTTTAGGCCCCCCTATCAATACCAAACACGTACAGTACTAGAGTAGAAGCTACTAAACTTCGGAAACAGCGTGGTCGTAGAGGTGCTTTACAGTGTTGGGCAAGTTAATGAGAAACGTTAAGTTTGTTAAGAGTTAATTCGCTGAGAATTTTCAAGCAATTTTTTAACTCTGTTAAAGTTAAGTAGTTAACTGAAAAACAAAAGTAACGCAAGTTAAAGTTAAAAGTTAATTCGTAAATTGAAAAAAGAATTCAATATTAACCTGCAGTTGATGCCAGTAAAATGATTCCATTTCCATGCGAGATAAAAATTACTCATTCTGATTTCTGTTACTATGGTATTTACTATTTGAATAAAGGTAGATACAGTGGAAGCCTTTTTTATTTTGTTTTTTTATTTCTGTTATTATGGCATTAGGACGCATGGTGTAGCCTAAAAATTTAACGGATTAGCGTAAACATTAAAGTATGTTAACGAAAGTTATAGTTAATAAGTAAACACACAAAAGCTTTTTTACTCGTTAATAAAAAACTTCAAATCTCAAATCTAATCAAATCTTTCACTATACTCGCTGTAATACGCCGAAGCGTGTAACGAGTTAGCGGGGCCCATCTCCGCGTCATTGCGCACAGGCAACACAGCTTCTTTCGAAGAAATGTCGCAGCGGTGGCGAGCCATTGGCAACACTGCGTTCGATTTGACCGGGCCGAGGTTTGAACCTCAGACCTCCTGCTCCAGAGACGAACACGTTACCGCTCGACCATCTGGCCGGTTAATGAAAAACTTAACTTCGTTATTAACGAATTAAATAATTAACGAGTTAACGCCCAACAGTGGTGCTTTATTTCATAACGAACATGAGCGCAAGAACATGGTCGACACTTCTTAGTCAATTTTAGCAGGCCGGGGCTGGAGGCAGAGCCAGTGCAATATTCTTTTTTTGTGAACTTTTCATGTTATGTCCCAAAATGTTTGCAAGCAACCTGCAAAGTAGGTTTACTGTAAGATGATCTGTTGAAGTTCTGGATTTTGTAATAAAAGATGAGATAAGGAACCTTGCATTCCATAAGTCGATAATTACAGACAAAGTTGGTTGGTTGTACAGAACTTGAAAATGCTTTAATCAGGATCTTCATTTTGTTGGGAAGTTTCAAGTTTAAGTTTATTGGTAGTTTTAACGTAAAGTAATAAGCACCAAAGTGATACACCTAAGAAATTGTTCAATGAGTAAGAGACAGCAACGCTATAAAAGCAGCAAAAGAGCGACGCTTATCTAGTCTGCTGCCACCATTTAGTAATGAAACTTTTAACACATTCTTTGAAGCAAAAAAAACACCAAAACACACACATACGACTAATATTTACAACTACAGCACATACACATCTATACATACGACAAATATTTACAAAATACCACACATACAACTGAACACACACATACTGTTTTAAAATATAGGTACAACGCTGTAGATATGCAATGTCGCGATCGTTGATACTTGGCTAGAGTACAACCTTTAATCTCTAGAATTGCCCACGTCGACTGAAACTAGAGAACGACTGAGATGTTTATTGACGAATCGAAAATGGCAGTTGATAGTTGTTTTAGCTTCTTGAATCTCAGAAACAGCACACCAATCTTAAATTAAAACTTCTATTTAAGATTGAAACACAAACCAACTAACTGAGCAAAATCGCTCCACTCACACCTCTTACTAAATGGCTATGTGAGCCAACCCCAGATACACAAACCCGGCGTAACTGCCAACGAAACTAATACCTAAAATAATCCACTTTTAGAATGTTAGAATAGTGAATGAAAAACGACCTGCCCATTTATACTACGACAAAAGCTATCGAATATCCCAGAAAAATCCTTGTTACATCACAATAGAAAAAATACACGAGCTTACGATTAAACAAATTTCGACATAATTATGACGTCACAAACTTCAAGTCTAAATATAGCGATTGAGAGTCGTAAACGACCCAAATATCGATAACAGTAGAAAAAAGCAGAATGCACTAGAAAAGAATTATTTCGAATATTCTAAATCAAAAAAAGCGGCAAAAGTAGAAAATTAGTCACGTACACGTTAAAATACAGCAAATAATCATATATCAGGCATTCAAAATTATTATTCGTGACATGCAAATTGATATTTGAGATAATTAAAAATTGAGATATTTGAGATAATTAAAAATTAAAAAAGTTAAAAAAATTTTTCGGTTTGAACTAGTCATCAGGGGTAGTTAGGGTGATAATATAAATTACTAGTTTTCATATTTGCGAATTAGACAATTCTTGTAATATTTAAAAAATTTATGATAAGAACATTATTTTATATCAACCGGAATTGCATTCCAAAGTTTCGTGCCACGGAACAGTAATGAACGTCTGCTTGCTGTAGTGTTAACAGAAGGAAGAAAATAACACTTGGATGAGCTACTTCGAGTATTACAGGAGTGGATTTTATCAATTGGAGTGAAATAATTTTCTGTAATGAATAAATTAGATACCTTGAATTTGTGATAGCGGTACATGAACTTTGCCAATTCTAATCTAGCGATGTCTGAGACTTTTAACATCTTTTCAGCTTGATAAACTAGGTCTAATTTTACGTAGTCGTTCCATTTAATAACAGACATAAGTTTTAAGATTTTGTTTTGTTGTTTTTGTAAGGGTTCTATTATTGTTTTGCTGGAGTTGCCCCAACACAAGACTCCATATTGTAAATAGCATTGCGCAAAGCAGTTGTAAACTAATTTTAAATGTCTACCTGAAACATAATTTCGAAGTTTTGCTATAATGCCAGCAGCTTGAGACATTTTTTTGGAAAGATGTTCAAAATGTGTTTTCCACTTCAGATCGTCATCAAATATAATACCAAGGTATTTGTAAGAATTGCAGTAACTGATTGGAACTTTGTTTATCGTTACTTCAAAATTTGATTTAGCATTTTTGTCAAGTGAGATTATCATAAATTTGGTTTTTGTGTAGTTAGGAGTTAATTTGTTAGATTTGAGCCAGTTGTCAATGTTAACTAATTCATCATTTACTCCTTTGTTAAGGGTGTATAAATTTTTGTCAAACATAAATAAGGCAGTATCATCTGCATAGAGTCTGGTGAGAAAATTAGTAGTGGAAGGAAGGTCATTTATGTAAAGTGAAAACAGCAAAGGTCCAAGGGCAGATCCTCGCGAAACTGCACATTTAATTAATTGTGTGGAAGATATGTCTTCTTCGATTTGTACATATTGTGATCGATTATTTAAATAACTTTTTGACAAATCTCCAAAGCTTCCTCTCAGGCCAAATTTGTGCAGTGTTTTTATAAGTATGTCATGATCAACTGAGTCAAATGCCTGGGACAAGTTTAAAAGTATTAAGCAGGTGTGGAGCTTTTGATCTTTTTGTGCTTATAACTGAATGTATACATCACATGCAGCATGTACCATAGAGTAGTTATTTCTAAAGCCAAACTGTTTATCACCTAAAAGGTTAAATTTAGTCAAATATTTGACAAGTCTATTGTATATTAAATCTTTCAAAAATCTTTGAAAACGAGGATAAAACTGATATTGGCCTGTAATTCGTACTGATGTGTTTAATTCCATCTTTATATATTGGGGTTACTTTAGCTTGTTTTAAGCATGCAGGATAGACTCCTGTGGTAACACACTTATTGAAGATTAAGGCTAGTAGTGCTGCTATTGGTTCACCGGCTAATTTAATGAAATTTATTGGTACACCATCATGACCAACTGCTTTTTTTTGATTTAAGGAATAAATTTCACGCCACACATCATATGAAGTGATTGGTTCAAAAAAAATGTCTTTCCACAGGATGAAACAGTTGTCAAAGGTTTTGTCCTACTGTAATTTGAGATTTTTGATGCTATAATTGGACCAATATTGACAAAAAAATTGTTTAGCTCATTACAAATTGCTTTTGAATCGATTAACACTGTACCATTGTCTGTCATAAGCTTGTCAATGATATGGGTCTTTTTTAAATTTTTTTCTAATATGTTGTAAATAATTTTCCATTGCTGTGATATGTTGTTTCTCGTTTCTGGCAATAAGGACATGAAATAATCTTGCTTAGCAATACGCTTAACTGTAGCCAACTTGTTAGAATACTGCTTAAATTGAGTAATTAAATCTGAGTTGTTGCGTTTATAACATTGATTGAATAATCTATTTTTAGTTTTTGTTGATTTCAAGATTCTTTTTGTTATCCAAGGTTTAAGTGCTAGTTTTCGTTCTTTTCGCGAGTTTAGTCTTAACGGTGCATGCAGATCAGTTAACTGTTTGAAAGAGGATATAAAATTGTTCATTGCCTCGTCAATATCATCATTATCATTAAAACTAAAATTTTCTATCATATCAAATATATCCCCTACAAATTTATTTGTATCAAACTTTTTAAGTCTCTAACTAACTTTTTGATTGATCGTAGTTTATGTTGGGGTTTGACCAAAACAGTACAAAATATTGGCAAATGATCTGAAATGTCACATATTAATACTCCTCCATGTACTTCATTTTGTAACATGTTTGTGTACATGCGGTCTATTAAAGCTGCAGAACTGTCTCTGATTCTAGTTGGTATGTTAATAATATTGCAGCAAGTTACTGAGTATAACTCATTAAGATAGTTTGATATGGTTGGTTTATGGTTAGCAGAGAGGATATCGATGTTTATATCGCCATAAATTATATAGTTTCTTTTTTCGTAAGATAATTGATTTAGGAGTTTGCAGTATTGCTCCTGAAAAGTTGTGAAATTATTTTGGGTATGACGATAAATTACACCTAATATTAATCCTTTAGCTTTTTTATCGAATGAAATTTCAACAAAAAGATTTTCAGAGTCAGGTGAAACAAATGATAATTCTGGTTTTCTAATATAGTTTAATTTCTGACTTACATACAAAGCAACTCAACCAGCATTAGAGTTGGAATTTACGTTTTGCAAATGGTATCCTTGTACGTTAGCCTGTCCCAAGTTGCTGTCATCATTTAGTTTAGTTTCAGATACAGCAATGATATCTGGGGATTTATTTAAATCATGAAGTAGTTTTTTTATTTTTAGTTTGTTTTTAATGGTAGATCTGCCATTGAAATGAATTACAGATATTCCCAAATCATTACAAGTATCATAATGCCTGTTTAGCCAATCCACTGATCTATATTTAGAATTTACATTGATTAAGTTTAAATTAGGATCCAATTTACATATATTACAGTATAAATCAGCAATTAGAAATTTTTACAGTAATCTTTTGAGTGAACTAGTTATATACATATTACTACAACACAATCAAGCACAGATCATGTTCGTTTTTGATCAAAACTGATTTAGTTTCCTCAGCTTTTCTCACGAATACATTGCCATTAACAGTCAAAAAAAATTCGTAATTATTTGTTTTTGCTTGCTGCTTTGTCTTCCAGAATAATTTTTTCCTAGTAGGGGTTAGATTTTCATTGATGAAGATTTTGCTTGTGCCTTCAACCAAAAAGTTCTTCAGATCAGCGTTGCGAGGTGGTTTCCTATTGCGATAAACTTGTTTGCGAACATCTCTACTGAAGAAACGCACTATTATTGAAGGAGGTGGTGGTGTCTCCGTTTCAATACCAGTTTAAGTGCCTGCTGTGCGTTTAGGTTTAACAGCAAGTCTGTAGGATGTTGATATCTGATCAGCGGAGAGTTCCACTTTGACCAATTTGACAATTTCTTCCGTAATTTGGTAAGTATTTTCACCGTCTTTTATTGGGATCCCTGAGATTTCTAAATTTAGCCTCCGGCCGGACTGCTCAATCGCGTCCACCTTCTTTTTTTCTTTATCACCCCGAGCTTCCAATTACATAGATTGACGTTTTAATTTCATAATCTCGGGTTCTTTCAGTTTATGTATTTTTTTCAACTCTTCGCATTAGTCACTAAATCATCGTATTTAGCAAAGTCATATTCTTAACTACTTCTCAGTTCTTCAATTTCTGCTTTTAGTGCTATGATTTGAGCCAGATGTTCCGATTCCCATATTTTCATTGCATCAGCTACAAGTTTTTTTTATTGAATTTTCATTCACAAGTTTTAGTTCGTCGACGTGCTTGACAGCACCTTTATTTTTTCTGCTCATGTTGAAGCTATTTTTTATGACGCAATAGAGCAAAGATGGTGGCAATGAAATTTCAAAATAACGATTAAGAGCTAGACTGTAATCTTCTTAAGTGTAACTTTTTTCAGAAATTAGTATACTTTCGCTGAGCGCCTCCTTAATCAATTTCGTCAAAAGAGTCTTTGTACTTCTGGGAAGGCCCTAGTCAACTTTTTTGCCAAACAGAGCCCTTCCTCTTCTCAGAATTCCGACTTAACTTTCTTACTTGCAGAGCAAAAAATCCACGTCTGCACGCTACGATAATAAACTAAACTAAAATGACCAAAAGGTGTATTTGAACGTATAACTAAAATGAAGAGGGAAGAAATAAACGAATTAAACATCCTGATAATTATTATCGTTTATCAGTGTTGCGCGATTATTTTGAAATCAGCGCCATTTTAAAGCATTCCAGTCGAAAAAGTCGATCAGTGTATTTCAATTTTTGACGCATCATGAACGTTTTTAAACGTGTTCAAATACAGAATGAAGTGCAATATTGAATGTCTTGAGATCCTGCGTTCAAGACGGCCCGAATACAAAACCAGATAGATTTGTTTCTGGTTCTCGTGGGCATTGGTTCGAATTTTATTCATTGTATTTTTTTCTAGGAACTGAGTAATCTAATTACGATGTAATGTTTTTTGTTGTCAAAGATAAATGAGATGATATGTACGTCATGTGAACATGGCTAAGACTTGTGAAAGTATTTGTTGATCAAACTGAGCAGCACAAAGCCATTGTTAATTGTATTCTGCCTAATTTAACATCTTAAAAATTTCTGGTGAGTTTCCAACGCTTTCAAATTTATTTAGCGACAGCAATAATATTGCATAAATTAAGCATAAAAATTCGCATACTGTATATTTCAAAAAATGCAACAAATTTCACAGTGCAAAATTAAAACATGAATGCCTTTTTCCTGTTTTCTCTCTCAAATTCAATTAATTGAATCGTTGAATGATATCATTCTTCAGCAAATTCTTCCCCTGCAAAAATTGAGATCATTATTTTAAATTGAACTATTTTAATACATATTACTTAATACTCTACAGCAAATAACTTTGATCAATTGCTGGGAATGAATAGTTAGCGATTTTGTTCCAGAATTTGGAGTTCTGGCATTCAGTTTCTGGGAAGACCAAATTGAACACATTGTTGCTAACGACTCGTCATCGTTTCACTATCTTTTTATTAGAAGCTATGTACTTGTGTAGCTTAATCACAAATGACACTTAAGTGGGAGCGCAAACTCGTTACAAGCTTTGGCAAAATAATCTGCGTTTGACGTAGATTTGATTTCATTTCTAGCAGTGTCTACACTTCTATAGTTATTAAAACAAAAGAAAAGGAACGAGCGAAGTTCCAGATTATTTTCCTCGTAGAAATAAACATCTAACGAAGTTAGCTATATGATTGTAAAATAAAACTTATTTAAAATTACATTAAAGTTGCTTCATAATATACTCACAAGAATGAGGGAAGAGGAGGCAAAGATTTTCCGTGATTGGTCTTTCGCCTGCCGTCACTCTTGTTTCTTCAAAAATTGATCCGTTTGTGACATCAACACAAAAGAAATGGTTATCATTTCTTTGCATAGCCTAAAAAGTAAAAAAACGTAATATTAACTGTGTGTTTTATTCCGTCATAAGCAATAATTAAGCATTGTCATCATAAGTAATTTTGATAGTGAGGTAATTGAACCATTGATGACTTCACCATAAGTTGTACTAAGTAGAGTTGGATTAGTGGCGGTGCAATAATGATTACCTAAAATGCATTCGTTGTGATATCAAGCATAAAAAAACCAGAGGTGGAGTCGAGGACACAAGGCTCGAGGCCAAGGCCAAGGACACAAAAAAAATCCAAGGCCAAGGACAGCCTTTCCGAGGACAGACACTCTCGAGGCCAAGGACAGGAATGCTCGAGGCCAAGGACCAAGGACACAGAGCGCAAGTGCTCTCCGAAAAAAAAAAAAAAAAAAAGACTTCACAAAAATTTTTCAGGTGATCTCCACTAAAAAACGTTTTCCAAAAAATTTTTCAAGCGCTCCACAAAATTTTAACATTCCAAAAAATCGTGCTGTCCTCGAGCCGAGGACAGGCCAATTTTCGAGGACTTGAGGCCTCGAGGCCAAGGCCAAGGACTTGACCTTCGAGGCCAAGGCCAAGGACTTCAAAATGTGTCCTCGAGGCCAAGGACGTCCTCGAGGACTCCACCTCTGAAACAAACACTGCCTTGCAAGTTGCAGTAATACGCTTTCAAGTCCAAAAAGTATGAACTAAAATAGAAGGACGTAAGGGCGTCATTTATACAAAACAACCTAGCACAATTATTGCATTTCTTGTGAATTTTACGGCATCGCTCACGTACTGATTAAAGAAGCACTGACAAACAGAACTACTGTAACACAATTTTTCTCTGAGCTAAAAAAATAACATAAATTGCGCTAAAATAAGCTTGAATTGACATTATAGAGCTAGGGGTTGCGCTTTTTTACTGTTTCTTAAAATACTGAATTATACTTTTATTCAAGCAAATCAAATAACAATTAACGTGCGTTGCATACCTTAAAATAGCCGTCATCGTCACAATCAGGTTTATACCCCATTGGAGAATCGACAACGCTTGGGTTTTCATCAATAAAATTGTAGAACTTTTCAAGCTCGGCTATACATTGGCCTTCATGAGGTAATGAATCTGCTGCAACAGTTTATAGAAGTATTAATAAAGAATTATATAATTTATAATGATACTGATAAACTGTCCTTTAATTATTCTGTAAAACGTTGCAATTTTATAAAAATTAATGCAAAAATATTCGTAATTTTATTCGCTCATATTTTGTTATTTTTATTATTGAGGAAAAAAGTATCCACAATGAAAGACGATCTAGGGCTTTGAGTTTTGTTAGGAACTAGAAACTCCATGTTTGTGGATTTTGCTCTATAAGATTTTTATGCGAAACGTTTAAAAAGAATAATTCATTGAAGAAGATTCCTAATCATCATTCAACTTTCTATTTTTTCCTACATTGTTTATGTAATTGCCACCTGTAAAACGCATCGTAGTTGCAGATTTTTATTCAACATTTCATTATGCCAAGACAATAGCTCAGTTGGTTGAGCCGTTGTCTTAATCATCGACAGGATTCTGGTTCCAGTCGATTTCTAAACTGGCAATGCGTCGTAGTGCCCTTGGGAGACACTTTACGCGTATTTTCTCGTTGTGGCCAAGTAACAGTTCATAGAAGTATTAATAAAATGTTTAAAATATCTGATGTGGTGTTCCAGCTTCATAAACTTAGACGAACTTGCATACAGTTCCGGGAAAAGGGTTCCTTGGCGTTGGTAAGAATAAACAGACGTAGATAGCATGATTCATACCCAAGTATGAATGAATGAATTGTGCATTACTTCGTGAGGAATGGGGTGCCTTAAGTCGTAACGAACAAAAAGTTATAATCTTGTAACTTCTAACAAAAGTATGAATTTACAGATGTGACTACAACGTGCAAAACTTACCACTAAGCGTCGTGCAAGAGCCACTAACTTCCGACGTCTTGACGAATTCAGACCCATCAATGAACTGCCCGGTTTGCTGGTTCACACAGAAGCACCATCTGCGGTTTCCAAATAAGCACTGAGTTGCCTGGAACAATAAAGCTTGAAATTAAATGCTGCTGAGTTGCTAGTTGTGCGTTAGTCTTAACTTTGCTAAGCCAATTCAACTGAAATACGAGCAAAAATATCAATTACAGCATATATGAAAGCATTAAAATCAAACTTTTGCTTACACTCGCGCTATTGCGCCGAAGCGTGTAACTAGTTTGCGGACTCATTTTCGCGTCATTGCACCCAAGTAACACAGCTTCTTTCCAAGAAATGTTGTAACGGTGACAAGCCGTTGGCAACATTGTGTCCGATTTGACCGGTCCGAGATTAGAACCTCAGACCTCCCCCTCCAGAAACAAACGCGTTACCACTTGACCAACTGGCCGGCATATATGAGTGCATTAATACTAAATTTACGTATAAATTAAACCATAAGCAAATAAATCAAAAAATAAAACATTATAAAAATAGCTCATACCTCCCACAATCTTCCATTTTCTTCACATTCGGGGTAATACAAATAAGGAAATTTTTCGCCAGAAAGATACCACTCGAGATCAATTTGATCCTGCTTATTGAAGCATGGAGTTGAAGACGGAGCCGAAGCTGGCGCAGCTAAAATCAATTATAAATTGAGAATAAGGCTAGTTCGCAAAATTTGATATACAGGTACTTCAGCAGTAAATTAAAACTCCATAAATAAAAATAATACATAAATTTTGCACGAGGACTTTTAAATGTGGTGTAAGTATATAAGCTCTTTGTCTTAGTTGCAAATTCTAGTTTTTTGTTTTTCATGTTTTTAAGAATAAAAAATGTTATCGAATTAAGATTGGGCAAATATTTAACTTTATTTTTGTTTTAATATTTTCATTTTAATCCTTCTAGTGTAACTAAGTAGTCATGGTGTAAGGCGAAACAGTTGTCTTAGACATGCTACAGAAAATCATAGTCTTGTTTACAATTTATTAATCGATCTACCTAAAATTTGCTAAGTCTTTTACATTTGTAAACAAATCAATTCATCCTTATGCATCTAAAAAAATCTCTCATTTAACATCTGATTCAGATCTTACCTTGAGTTTGCAGAGCAGCATAGCAGATGATGGCAAAGCATTGAAACACAGTTAGCTTCATTTTGATTTATGATGCAACAAACAAAACAGAATTTTAAAAAATCTCAAAAACTATTTTTCAGTTATTTTGGGTTTTCTTATTTCGCGTTTTGGTTTAATTTGATGACTTTAAATTTTGTGTCAGTGGTTTTATACCTTACCTGCCTTTTTTTCGGCCTTAAATTTTTTTTTTTTTTGTCCAGTCATTGCATGAATATCGTTTTGGAAAAATTGTAAATGAAAGAATTTGGATGTAACAGCACGAACAATCCAGAAAAACTAGTCTAAATCACCATTGTCCTGCAGGAAATACCAAGAAAGCCCCCTAATGTCCGATAGAAAAGCTTTTGATTTTTACATTACTTTAATTTTTGGAAATATTGATTTTAGGTGCCAGACTGACAGCTGTTCCTACTGTTTTGCATATTAATTTTGCAACGTAATTTAATTAAATAATATCAAAATAACATGTACTGAATTTAAATTACCTTATCGAACATTTTGTGCGTTTGTTTTGAGCCCTCATCAGAATCTAGATGCAGTTCCACAATAACAGACACCGAAAACTTTCGATACTATATTTAATTGATAAATTTACTGGTGCCACAAGCGGTAAATTTGCCAAGGTATTTGAAAAGTACCAATTTTTCGCATCTTTCAAATCCACTAATTTTAGAATAATTAGGTTTTAGTTTTGCCTGTAGTTTATCGAGGCAACACAGTTGGACAAAAATATCCAAATTAAGCTCACAACGGATGTCCTGCATTGGTGTGAACAGACAAGCGCCAAGTGTTTGATTTACGCGCAACAGAGTTGTGAACGCGACTAGTTCATGCTCGACCCCGGTCCGATCCCAAAAATATAAGTCCAAGCCCAGCGCGATCCCGAAAAGTGATTTAAAGACAAAAATAGGCTGGAAAAAGTCCGAATGTTAAGTTAGGTCTGGAAAATGTATACGTACGATATTACTTATAAAGACGTAAGCGGTTGAATTAAACCTATTCGTGACGCAATAATCAATGTGTAATAATAATCTCATTGATGCTTAAACGAAGTTGTCATTCAGTGTAGAGAAGTTATTTAAATAAAAAAGCGAAACACATGGCAAATACGTATACCAAGTCCAACATTTTGTCAATCTTAACCTCGAAACCGATCCGAAAGACCTGGGCCGACTTACAAATCTGGCTCGCGGAAAAACTGTGGATCGGTATTTCCTTCTGAGTGTGCCCTGTGCAGTGTGCACTTGTGTCGTCAACTCGGCACGATACTAAGAGCTAGATGCATTAATAAATTTGGATGTTCTAAAAATAGCCTTTTGTTTGACTAAAAGCGGAGGTTTAGCGGTGGATATGACTGCTGCTTCGTCCTTTATTAAATGACAAAAATAGATCTTAGAGTGGAAATGATATAAATAGACTGATACTCTTCAACTGGAAATGCAAGCCAAAAATTACTGTCAACTGGGAAAATTAATTGGAGCTTTTACAAGCTCGGTTTTTAGTGGTAGTCACGTACTGGTATTGATATCAATATGCAACATTCTCCGACATGCTTTTCCAAATAGGTCTAAACAAAAACAATTACCCGTTTTGGAGTACTCAAACTACACTGTCAAGTGCGAAACAGAAAAGCATAAGTTGGATTGGTGCTCCTTCTATATGTTTGCTCTGAATTTAGCAAACTTTGCTTGTTTTTTGTTGAGTAAATTTTAAAGTATAAAACGTAAAACAAAAAGAGAAACAAATCACAGAAGCTGAGATCTTTCAATTTCTACGAACTGAAAAATCTCAGTTTTTAGATGCTTTGGCCATGTAAGCAGAATGCCTCAGGAAAGACTTTCCTAAAAAGCTTTACTTGCTGAAGCACAATGGGAAAAGACCAATTGGACGATTTAGAACTATAGATGGACCAATTAAATTGAAGATCTAGAATGGAAGTTGCTTGGGACTTCACCCACACAAACTGACCGTAACGTGTGGCGGCCTAATCTCAAGTTGCTGCCCCCGCAACCCTCACGGAAACGCGGGCAAAGAGAGCGACAGAAACAACAATAATTCAAAGTTTCCTTGCGCGATAAAATCAATTAATTTTTCACAAAATAGCATTAATTATTATTGAGCAAAATTTTTATTAAAATAAATTCCGTTTCAAAAGTAATAATTCAAATGATTTCGTTGCTTGGCTATCACATGCTCAAAATTTCTAACTGAATTAGTCGCATTGAAGTTACTAACTGTGATAAGTCCGGTTTTGCATTCAAAATTTTATACCGGTAAAATAAAGGTTTTTGCTCTAAAAAGCGCAATGCAATAGCAAATTGAAAGTAAGTACTTTGAGCTTTGGCATTTAAGACAAATCAATCATAAGAAAGCAACACGTTGTAAAAAGTTTTGACTAAAAATAAATTGAGATTTTTTTACGATCACACAAAACTCAAAAATTTTTAAATATCTTAAAAATTTTTAAAGGATTCTTTAAATGTTAGCTTATCAATAGGCACACTTGTAAAATCTAAATGAACATTAGTGTTTTTGCTTACGAGCGTTGGTTTTTGCTGATGAGCGTTGGTTTTTGCTGATGAGCGTTGGAGGGAAACGGTTTTTAACATTTGAATTTTAAAGTAATTATTTAACTGTAGAGTGTAGACCGTAGACGTGTAAATTTCAATTTCTTTTCGCGCAACTGTTTTACTTGGTGATGGTTTAACCACAAAATTCATTAACCTCTGTATAACTTTGCAAAAAAAGTTATGCTTTGCTGGATTTTGCTGGTGCTGTTAACCAATTCCATTTTCCTGACCTTATACTAATCTTGAGATCTTCAATTTTTGTGATAGTTAATTTGCATTTGAAGACCAAAGCCACTGCTGTTTCTTGGCGAATATGCAACGTTTTCATTATTTGGCAAACAATATGAATTACGATTATTTTGCTCTAACTTTTAGTATATGAGCATGCAATATAAAAGCTTGTTCGCTTAAAATTTGTTTTTGTTTAACATTAAAGTTCTGTCAATGTATTCGGATAAAAACTGTTTTAAATATTGACAATTGGTAAATTCATGATTAACAATTCCATCTTTATCCTCGCTCCAGTCACAGAAAAGCGACAGTGGAGCTTTATTTTGGACGAATCCACATCCGCATAGGAGTTGCCCATTTTTCAAATTTTCCAATTGCCGTTTGACTTCTTCCCATATAAATTGGCCACTTGTTGGGTGTCATCGATGGAGATAATCAACGTTAAGTTATTTAAAGACGCAACAACGTGATCAGGGTGAGGCTTGAGCCCAGATCATGCGATTAGGGTCGTTTTAAAAACGACGCCTTTACTTTTTTCAGCAAAGCTGCAAATTAGACTTAAATTCTATTCCAAACAAATTAACGGTGGTTATAGTTTTATTTGAGACGGCTTAAAACGTCAATTCTTAAATCATAAAATGAAAATATATAAATGGTCTCTATGCTGCGTATAATATAACGCGACGCGAGCGTCGGTCGTTCCAATAGCACAAAAAAATTATCAACGACAGTAAAATCATCACAAGACGCTTACAAATGATATCATAAAGCAATGAAAAAAACGTCACAAATCATAATAGGCTAAGTTTAATTGTCAATATTGTTCAGGCTTAAATGCTGGCCACAAGCTTATTTGCTTTCCCAGAGGTAATTTTTTACTTAAAGTGCATCAGATTTTGCACTCCGTTTTCTGACGTAATAATACCATGAACTGGAATTTTGTATTTGGCGAAAAAGCAAAACCCCAATGTTTAATTTCTTTTTTTGCTTGGATCACTAAAATAAAAAATTTAGATGATAAAGTTGTCAGAAAAAGCGGGAATCGACATTATGTTCACAACAACTTATTACTTGAAACATATTTCTGACGTTGAACCTTCAACCCCTTTAAAAAGGCGTTATAGATCGCTTTGTCTCCTATGATACAAGCTCGTTTACCTGCTTATTTAACGGGCGACGAAGCATCAAGCTAAAATTATTAAAACACATCTTCACATATTTATCTTTCTACCTTTACAAAATGGTTTATTGTCGAAGTCTTGCAACCTTGTATTTTAAAGTTTCTGGTAAAAGTGGTTAGAAAAAATAAATTTTGGCTATCAACACTATACAGAAGAAGTATTTTAATTTTGAAATAAAATATCTTGGAAACGGTAGAAAGGTCGTAGAAAAACGAAATTTAAAGATTATCTTTAGATCTTTGTCTATTTTTTGTAAATAATTTTATGTCAGATGCTTCATTCACTTTGATGATTAAAATTTCTATTAAGTTGTTCATCGCCACTGCATCATTGTGACTGATAGTTGATAAAATTTTCATTCGGCCATTATTTTCCTTAATAAGTTAACACACATTATTGACAGTTTATTGGCAACAATTACGTTATAATGCCACATATTTCCTCAAATGGCAATAAAAATTGTCAATGCTGCGGTTACGAGCTAGAAAATTTTATTGATATGGAAACGCAAAACTTTTAACCAAATTGGAAGACTTAATTGGCCTACAGGAGTTTTAGTATCTTCTTATGTTCTCGTATATGATTAAAAAAGATGTTTTTTTAGGATTTCGGTGTCAAGAAAACTAGGATATCCGCAAACATCCTCTTATGGTAAGTTATGAAAAGTGGATTAAGAAGCCGTAGTTTATTGGCCGATACGACAAAGCAGTGACCAAATTTGAGTGTTATGTTTTCCAAATTTGTTTAGAAAACATTGATTGGTTTTTATTGGTTAAATGATTTTGTGGTTTTGATACCTCGAACTTTCCCCGTTTGGTTACAGTTTGAGTGGGTTTTTCCTTCTCAGTGCTAATTTCGCCTAATGACTCAGACCTATTATAGGGCGAAGTAGTTTTTTCATTTGTAATTTTTTTCCGCTCTTGAATTATTGCATCCGCTGTTAATTTATCACTGAATATCCACTAATTTTGTAATGTCAAGTCTAAGTAATCGAAAATTGTCTACTTTTTCAAACGTTTTAATCGTAAACAACTCAATATTTGATGGTTGCCAATACTAAAGGTTTCGATACATCTCCCTTTTCGAGGGGAACGTCATTTTACTGCATCGGTGCGCCAATCGCATATCTGTAATATGTATTTTTTTTTGACGTATTTTAAAGAAAGCCTAAAATCCGAAATGAATTATTTGATTTTAAAACAAATGCCAAAAATATTTTGGGAATCTCAAATAATGGTTTGTAGTTTTTAATGTCTACTTATACATGAAATTATCTATAAATACCTAATGTGAGATTATTGGTTTAATCACGGAAAAGTGGCGATGACGAATGATAATGATGATCAAGCAATCTTCAGCCCCTTGATTCTTATTCAAATAGCTTTGAATGCTATATTTTGCTACGCAGTGCTACAGTACCTGCTTCTGAGTATCTTTAAAATTGAAACTGAAATAATATTATACCAGAGTATTATTTTTAAAATGAGATAATCGCAACATCAATCAAAATGTGTGACGTAGAGGTCGAACTTTGACAAACTATACCATTTTTTATGACATGACAAGAACGTGATTGTCTTTTGTTTTTATTCTTTTTGCTTGCTGCATCATCAATCCATTTTGCATGTCTAACTTGACAAATACAAATTTTATCAAGTCACAAATCACAAGACAATTTCATCACTAAAACTTACGTTTTAAAGAGAGTTTTTCTTTTAATGAGATAACTTTGGAAAAAAAATGTTACGCAATCATTTCGTGCTGTGATTATACTCAGTTTAGAATTTAACTCAATCTATAGCTTCTTGTTTAAAATATTATAACTTAAAAGTAATAAATTTTACCGCTTTATTGGCTTGACTCGAGCTGTCTAGTTTCAATGCCGGTTTCTAAACCATTGTTTGGTTTCACTCAAGCTTATTAGTACTGCGAGTGGAAAATAATCTAGCTTGTTTATCACGTTAGCTGTCTTTGCCAAAAAGAAAGCAAACTTTTCTAAATTATGTTTAAGGCAACTTTTACAAATATTTTAAAACTACTTGGTGGACAGGCTTTAGCTTTTAGCTAGTGTTGCAAGAGAAATATTACTCAAGTTTTTTGTAGGATTTCAGTTTGTGAAAAATTTGATTTTAACTGACAACACTGCTAAGGAAATCATTTCAATTTTTTGTTTTGAAAACGATGGGCCGTAAAAAGCTGAAACTATAGGCCAGTGGTTCCCAACCTTTGATGGCCTGTGGCCCCCTTCTAGAGTCTCTCAACACCAGTGGCTCCCTGCGCGGCTAGAAAATTGGCTGTCGCAATACCAAACCGATTGAAGACCAAACTTAAAAGTATTTTTTACCGAATTTTTGTTAAAGACCAAAAAGAAAAAAAAAGGTTTTCACCCAAGATCAAATGGTTTTTGTGTCCAAAATAAGGTGAAGACCAAAAAAAAAAAAAAAGAAAGAAAAAAAGAAGGTCTTCATCTCAAACCGAAAATATTTTTTCAGAATTTTCTTTGAGGGATTTCCCAGAATTTTTGTTCACATTCATGACCAAAATAAGTAGTTTTTCTTACAAGGTATCGTGGCTCCCTGCTTAATGTACCGTGACCCCCGGTTGGGAACCACTGCTATAGGCGAAGATGTGTTTTCCCTTTAGGTTACTGTCAACGTTTTGCCCCTTATTGACCGGCTTTATCAGGGCATTGTACTAAGCTACAAACAAAAACAAATCTCGCAAAATTGCAAAAATAATTAAATAATCATAGAGGATAACTTGTAGGGTAGGTGGAAAGACCTTGCTTTGCTTAGTGCAGGAGAACATGCTGGAAAACCCGGTTTGAACTACTTTATAATTTGGGTAGTACTTATTTTACTCAGTAACAATACTCAGTTGGCAAGTCTTTTGTAGCTTCGTGCATCGCCCTGTGAAAGCCAGCTAATATGGAATGGGGAAATGTTGGCAATAGCTAAAAGCATGCGCCAATCATACAAAACTATTGAAGTTTGAGTACCTGGGCGAAAATTCTCGTAGATCAAGCCTAACATCTCCAATTAATGACCGTATATTCGAGCAAGCACGCCTAAGTTGTTTTTTTTTTTTTTTTCTGTCATTGACGTAAATTTTCAATGAGGTGTAAACCTCTGACGGCCAAATCGAACACAGTCTTGCTAACACCATCTGCTGCGACATTTTTTCAAAAGGAGCTGTGTTGCCCGGGAGCAATGACGCGGAGATTGGCCCCGCCAACTCGTTTCACGCTTCAAATGAAAGATTGATTTGATGCAGTATACCTGTACAGCGTTGGATTTTATCTTAGCGTTGGATACGATATTATAAAGTATAGTATGTACGGACTTGAGGGTCGTTTTTCGTACGCAATTGCTAGAAATATTTCTGCATTTTACTACAGTAAAACAAAATCCCATAAAAATTTTTTTTTAATTCTTTTCAGGAAACCAATTTGATATTTGTCAAACTTGGACTTTTCTGTAAATACACTTCGTGAAGGAATGATGTAGGCCTGCGAAAAGCAATTATTAGCATTGCATGTATAGAATAATTTTTGCGATATAAAATTTTTCCGATATGTACGTATAACCGGTTATTGCGTCACAGAACCATGAGGAAAATAATTTTCTTTTCAGTTATTTCAGCAAAATATTGATGTCTCTTCAGCCACCAAGTGGTGAGTAATTTGTTTGATTTTTATAGTTTTGCGAGGTTGCAGCGCGGGGATTAAATGAAAAAAAAAATCAAAAAATAACCGCAAAAACAAAAACGATAAAATAAAATGAATAACTCTTTGGCGTATCATATAATCAAGTTAAGTTACCTTTCTAAATTTTTTGACGATGATGATAACTTTAGTAAGTAAGCTACAATATATTCAAAAGTTGTAGTATAAAATTAAAAATACCATTATTAGAAAATTTTGGAATATTTTTTTGTTTAGTCCAAAGTTCACAAAAGCTTGACAGAGCGCTGTTTCGAACATTTAGCCCTCATCAGTAAGTTTAAAAAAATGTAAAGCTGTGAAGTTGTCAATAAACTAACTTCTGAACTGCGGGGCGTTTTGTGGTGGCAGGGTTAGAGGCAAATTGGTCTTCCAACTGCCCTAGAGGGACCATGCTGCCCACAACATTGAACTCTATTTATGACTACTGTATTGCATGTTAATGTGGCACCGCTTAGCTTTGCAATTTCCTTGTTACATTAATTCTGATTTGAACTGATCAGTGGTCAAGTAGATAGAGCGTCTGTAACTGAAAAGGGAGATACGGATTCGATTTCTGGTCTGGTCAAACCAAAGACAACAAATTGGTATTCACAGCTTCTCAGCTTCACGTTTAACATCATACATAAGGGCGAGTGTGAAGCCTCTATCGTGTGTGGTACACAGGTAGCCAGCTAGAAGTTTGACTTGAAGACCAAAAGGTTTCTTTGCTGTCGCCTGCCCGAAGGAAGTAAAAGTGAATTACAAATTATATATGTAATTACAATTAGCATCGCATGCTGCATGTTAATTTTTGTACAATAATAACGTACATTTAGAATTCATTCGCATTAAGATAATTACCAATATTCATATAAGAACAAAATAATTTCTAATTCTTAAGTTGTAAAGTTATGCATAACTTATTCTATCTACGCAGTTACCATCAGGAAAGTTCCATAAAAACTTTCACCATCAACCAAAACCATTAGGCGGTTTCAAAATTTGAGATTAAAGGTGAATTTACACAGTATCCGTTTTTCGTCCGCTATTGTCCGTTTTTGTACGTTTTTTTTCTCCATGATAAGTATGTTCTTTTTCGTCCGCATTTTTATAACTCCATCCATATCCGCACTAAATCGACTGATACATATAGATAAAAATTTTGCCACAAAATTTTGTATGTGAACGATGAGAATGATATTTCAAAATAAGTCTGCACCCCTTTACAAGAAAATTTTTTCTGAAAACTTTTGTCCAGTGTGTGACAGTCTGATTGGTGCAGATATGGACATATAAAAATGCGTACGAAAAAGAACATAGGCTACTTTTTCATGGAGAAGAAAAAACGTACAAAACGGACAAAAGTGGACGAAAAACGGATACTGTGGAAATCCACGCAAAAAGTTTTAAGTTTTGGTGATAAACAGATTAAAAAATATATTGGAACAAGCATAAAATAAGAGCAAAAATTATATTGAAATAACATCTATAAAATATGTTGGAAACACATTAAAAAGGTCGAATCGGTGTGAAATAATTTTAAACCAGTGTGAAGATACTTGACATTTCTAACAATAGAAATAAAGAGCCAATAAACAATAGAACCGATATCTTGCGAGCGACTGCTGTATTGTTCAATCGCCCTCTGCACTTTGTAAAAACCTTTTACATGATATTCTTATTATAAAGAAGAGAAAGATAATACGGCAAAGTTAATAAAGTGAAAATCACAAGAATATATAAAAGCATTAGTAGAATCTGTATCTAATGCATTTTAATTGTTAAGAACAGAGCATTAAATGTTATGTTTTACAAATAACCATCATTTTGTTGGCTTAACTATAGTAGCAAAGTAACGATACTTTACAATAGCGAGTGCTCAGACTGACATTGTAAATGTTCAAGAATGGCTAGCATCTGATACATTTTGTTCGATTTAAATGGCCGGTATTTATTACATTTGATCAAATGTTTGATTGTTTGGAATTTAGAATCATAAATGAGACAAGTTTTCAAAACAAATAAAAGAACAAGTTTAACCTGGGTTAAAGTTTAACTTTAAATCGCCAAACAGTTTCTATGAAGAGTTTTAGCAGCAAAGAAAAGATTTTCTACGAGTTGAAACGTTTTTAGGATTACCGTATAGTAGTATTTTGAATAACTTACAATAAATAAAATGAAACATTAAAGAAATTTAGCAAAGTTGTGTAGTTTTTTCACAATTTTTTTGTCCCCATTATTGCAAAGCGTTTGGTTTTTATTTACAAGGCAAAACTTTCGGTAGCTAATTAAAATGTCTTTGTGAAGTAAACAGCTTAGTCATAGAGCTGGAAACGTGATAACTAAAATTTTGGTGTTTGTCAGCCAGTTGGCAATATTATTGCAGTTTTCTGGCAGCATCATTGAGCTATGAGCTCCTTCACTTGTTTTGAAACGTTGGAATGAGAAGAGAATTTTGGATTTTACCACTTGCCTATAATTAGCCGGTTCTAAAAAATCTGGAATTTGGTGCCAAAATTTAGGGGCCACAACGGTACAACAACGATTTCAACTTTTAAGAGATACGTTAAAAGCTTTCATTCATAGTCTTTGAAATAAATAATTGTAAAAGGTAGAACGTTCAGCGTAGTCGACTACTGGGACGTCAAAACTATTTTAACTGACTATAAAAACCACCAATTCTGTAGCTGTGAGCAGCTCGAGTCACTCATTCATGGGAGCTGATGGGCTGCGCTGTTTTGAGCTGTCAGCAGCTCTTATTAGCAACCTTAAGCATCCAAACCAAGACTATTTTCCAGCCACTTACTTCCAGCTCAAGATGGCTGGGAAAACTGGTCTAGGTGGCTGGGAATCTTTTGGTTCTGATTCACTGCTGAGAGATACTGTTGAGCGTTTACTGCTCGATTTTTGGGAAGTCTGCGTCAACCAACTGTAATTAAAATTATTGCTGCAAGTGTTGGCTGCTTTAGTTTTTTAATTTGTTTTTTAGAATCACTTACATGTAATATAAAATGGCTTCAAGAAGTGCCGGTACTTTGATCACCGTTCACGATGCTACATACGTTCCCCCTGCTTTGATGCCTGGGTGAGTTCAAGCATTTTCTTTTAATGATGAACCAACGAGGATTAACTTTGACCCGAGGATTAGCAAAACTTAGGAGAAAAGTTCAAACAAATGACCTGACCGATTGCTGTAATTATAAAGAAATTCAAGAAAAACATCTCTCAACTTGCAAATTCAGCTTATTCTGATCTAATAAGTTTTTAAGTGTAGGAGATAGTAAATTGATAATTTTTTGGATCAAACTTAATCCAAAATGGTGCATGAAACCCATAGTGACAACAACTGTTTGCGCACGGTCCGGCACTGTTTGCGCACGCCAAGAAAGTTTAATGTTGGTTATTTAGTTTTGGTTATAACCGAGTGATAATGATAATGTTTACTTACAAGACAACGTAATTTTTTTTTCAAACTTTGACTTACGGTTGATATCTTTCTCTCTCTATAAATTTATCGATTTTGTCATTTTACAAATCAAACTGATTGTTATAGGTTACCGTGCTTACGTTGCAAGTGTGAATACGATTTTATGCTAAAAGATTGAAAATTTTCGTAAAGATTACATTTCACTGTCAAAACTGGGGATGCATTGTAAAAGAAAAATAATGACAACATTCTTAAGTTGGACATATAAAAATGCGGACGAAAAAGAACATACTTTTTCATGGAAAAATAAAACGTACAAAACGGACAAAAGCGGACGAAAAACAGATACTGTGTAAATTCACGTTAAGAGATTTATACTATGATTTGCAAACGTCAAAACATAACAATTAAATTATTGTAAACATTCTTAAAGTATCCTTCGTCTTGCTAATAGAGCTCAATTTACAAAAATGGTTAGATCACCGTAAACTTGTGGGTTTTGTACTACTTACCAAATTTTGAAGGTGTTACATTGGTGGTAGGGACGCCTTGACCATAAATTCTTAAGTTGGAGAGAAAAAAACGAAAATGGGAAACATTCATTCGCGCATTTTTCGTTTACTTTTTACGGGTAAAGCTTTAGGTTTGAGTTAGAGTTTGGGTTAGGGTTGGGGTTAGTTTTAGCGTAAAGTTTGGGTTGGGTAAGATTTGAGTTAGAATTAATAAAAAAATAGATAAAATTTTTTCGCGAAATAGTCTCTTCGTACGTTGTTTACTTCAACGTATGTACGGTACAACACATGTTTAATACTTTCCCTTCTCAATAAATTAAAAAATTCTGACATTTTTCAAATCAAAATGTTTTTAGTTACCGCGGTTACGTTCCTAACGTGAAATATAAGTATGGGGACACGTATGGAAACACAACCCTCAAGTATTTTCAAGATTTTCGCTCGGAAACACTGAACAAAAGCAAGTCAAACTACAGCAAAGGAGGTTATGTAAGTGAACATGCTTTTTTGCTATAGGTTAAAAATGATAGAAATTGCGATAATACTATCAGAATATTTAGTCGGCGGCGTGGAGGAGAGGGTAAAGGCGTCGCTTTTACAACGAATTTGATTACATGATCTGGGTTAAACCCGCCTCGTGGTTACGTTGTTGTGTCCTTGGATAAGATGCTTTAGAAACATTATCTCTGCGTGGTGGCTCTGAACAAAAAGCAAATTCTCCATACCAATATCCTGAACAAGACTCTGTACCATTGGCAACCATGCATTTTGCAAGTTTGTGACATCACAAAAGCTATATTTTTGCAAAAATTCCCGCGACTACGAAAAGCGATTACCAACTGGTAGCAATTAGTAGCCAATAGCCAAATAAAAAAATATTGCTACTGCTATTAGAACCGTGGGCTATCATTACTCATCCACGTTGTACGCCTTTTGTGATGCCACAAAATGCAAAATGCAGGGTTGCCGATGCTACAGAGTCAAACAGATTAAATCGTATTTTTGGGAGTTGTGCAAAAAGGTTTGGGTCACCTCTTTATTACCTCAAGTAGTTCTCATTTCTTAGGTAAACCAATTTCGAGCAGTATCTCTTATTAAAAAATCATAAATTGAAATTAAATGATTATAACTCTTCAAGTATGAGACAAATTGTTTTGATAAAACCAACTGCTAGTTTGGCTACCAGTAGTGCAGTTACATAATCACATTTAATTTCAATTGTTTTGGAGAACTACATTATATTCGTGACCTGATGGTGATTAGGGGCTGACTTATACGGTAGTGCACCAAATGTTTGTGATAGCGACCGAGCAGTTACGATTTCCTTCTTTACCTAAAAGATTTTCAGCGTTATCGCACGTCAGGCTTCAAACTATTTCTTCCTTTTCCGGACGCCGCTGTTTGATTTCGTGTTATTACAATATTTCCTGTGTTGTTAGTTACGTAATAGTCAACAACAAAAAGTAATGATTTTTGATGGAATAATAATGTAAAGTCACAGCTAATGGGTTACTGTAGCTTCGCAGATTTTTGGAGGTAAAAGCTCAGTTTTTCTTTCTCAAACGGTCGCGGTGACTCGCAAAATTACAAAATCTAAGTACTGCTTGTTTTTATTTCGGAGATCGTAGCTGCTTCAAAACGCAACTCCAACACGTCTGAATTTTTTCGATACTGACTCTTTAAATTTTTTCTGACGCAGACTTATCAATTAAAATTAAACTTTGATGTTTTCAACTTTTTTAATGCCCGGCAAGGGGCAAATATGCTCTTTCAATCGGCTTTGTTTGAAATAAATCTCTTCGCAAAAATCTTTTTTTTCCGAGTCGTGACTTTGAGTCCACGCTTTTCTCAAATACTGGTACCTATAAGATCTTTAAGTCGCTGGGATAAGGAAAAGTATTCCAATTTTTAGTTTTGCGGAAGCCACGTCACCAAAATTTGAAGATTTAAATCTCATATTTCACTTAAATGATGCTAAAAAACGGTTTTAGGACGTAATCACTTGACTAAAGCATTTTTAATGCAAATTCAAAGAAAATTTTTGTGCAATTCTAAAATGCCCATGTCGCCATTTTTGCCAAAAACTGGCCGTGATTTGCTATAATGAGTTTATCCACTCAAAACCAATTATTTTTCTAAAAAATTTGTTAAATAGCTATACCAATTTTTTTTCCGGGTTACCGTGGTCACAATTGCAATTATTTTTCACAATCATATTTTGATTGTAATTTTACATGGGCTAGTTTCCTCAGATTTTGAATTTCGGTTTGCAGGCCAGCTTAGTTTAGCTTTTGAATTTCGGTTTAAACGTCAGCTCTGCTGATGAGCGTATTACGCGAAACTCGAGTCCAGAGCAGTAAGTGGGAAAAAAAAATAGATCTGCCTTTTTAGCAGCTGAAGTTACGAGATGAAGACGATAGCCTATACCGATAGCTTGGTTATTCAAATTTACTGGTTGAGTAAGCCTATAATTCAGAGATCAAAATTCCTTGCATTGTGTCGACTTCTCTTCCCACTGATGATAAAGTCAGTTGACTTTGAAACACGGGAATGCTCCCGCGATAGGGGGCTCCGCCTCACCTGCGTCACTAAAGATTTAAATGATTACCCATTTCGACGCGGAGACAGCATTAAGGTCTTGTCAAATGAAGTAGGATTGTAAGGCGTGATGTCTCTGTGAACTATTAAACTAGTTCTGCCTATTTCACTTTCGGAATAATTTAAGTTACTAAAATTTTGTTTTCTCATGATCTTCGGTTTAAGGTTGGGGTGGTATTTCCTTTCTCTGTCTATAAAATAAAAGTTGGGCGATATGTAAAATAATAGTTTAACCACTTTTTTCTACTTTTGGATCGACTTTATAGTTCAAAGTTTGCTTCGTAACTCCGACCAAGCACGCAGCGAAAAGTCGATTTCCAATCTTATTAGTAATAAGAAAATTATTGCGATTCCGATTCTGGGCCCACATCCCAGATCATCTCAGCGAACTCGTTAGGGTTATTTTCACTCACTAAAAGGTGCAAACGAACGAAAAGCTTGCTTAGACAAAATGCTATTTCAAAACCGTCTCGCCCAAAAACCGTTTGAAATCCTCGCTCGAATTTCTTTGCAAGATATTACATAATCTGGGTTGGTACCTAAGAAATACATCCATTGTAAAGTCAGATAAAGTGCTACGATACTACAAGTCAAGATATAACGCGTTCAAGCGTACGTACAACAATTGTTCTGAACAAAATATACTAGCCATGTGCTAATATTCTATGCTTGCAAAGTCCTCGATTGATAATGATTAATTAAGAAACGGTAGCAATTTAATTGTATGTTTGGATCGATGTAAAAAAACAAGCTTTTTCCGCACTTCAATTTTTTAAACGATAGAAAGCGCCTTTGAGGTTGTTGGTGAATAAACATACCGTTTATTTTTACAGTAACGTTAAGTTTTAACGTTTTCCAAAAGTGAGCAAATAGAAGCATTGCTATTTTTGTCAACTGACGCTACTCATTGTTTCTTTATTAGCCGATACAGCAAATCGCTCTCAATGCAATTCGCTTTCTCAATAGCAAACATGGCGACCAATCTAATCAATTTTCAGCGAAGATTAGCTTTAGTTAAAGTTTTCAGCATTACGCCTTCAAATTTCCCAACGAAAAAGATTTCTCCCACCCTAAAAGAGTGCTTCAAAATCCTCGTTTTTTTTTTACTCCGGCTTGGTTCCGCAATCGCTCCAAGCAACTTAGCGAGAGAGAACGACATTACCGAGCTCGCAAACCTTAAGATGCACTTGCAAAAATAACCTCTTGCCATTAGCGAGTATTTCGTTCGGTAGTGCCTTTTAGAAAATACTCGTTATTAATGCGAGCGTGAAAATTTCTGTAATGTTGGCTCTTAGTTTGACTCGCAAAAAACATTTGTTCCGACTTCAATTTCCGTCCCCATTTCTGCCGAGGTTTGATTAGATTGCAGTCGCAATAATTGAATTTTTTTCAGTTTCCAACGATTTACACTCATGACCCAGATTTGGTGATGACAAGTCGGTCGCGTGAACGGGAAAAGTACCGAACTACTCCCACTTGGAGTCGCTTCAATGTTGATTATGATCGAACAAGAGAAATTGAAACTTTTGACGAGGTGCAAACGAGTAAAATAAAATGCTATTAAAATTTCTTTCGATGAAAGCCTTCTCAGTAAAAAATCGACAAGATTTGCAAATGTTTAATCGTTTGCGTGCATCATTGTCTGAGATTAACAAAGTTGAATAATATTGGAAATTTATTTTCATGTAATATATAATTTCGTAATGAGGGCTCGTATGTTATAAGCCAAAAACTTTTAAAATTTGATCAGAACAAGTTGTTTTTAAAAAATTGTTTCAAAAAGTAATCAATCTAGCAGCGTTTATATGCCCTCATGTAGTCACTAAGTGACTATGATGCGCAATTGCACGTCTTCTTATAATAACGTTAAAACAAGGTATATGTTTCGTCATAATTTTTTTTTTTCAATTGAATAGAGGAAAAATCGAATTGGGACATGAAGACGGCTTTGCTTCGTATTTCAACTAAAAGTTTTGTGTTTTTAATTTTCGAAAATTACAGATGGTGCAAAAACAACGGGAAGCATACAGAGATAAAACCGATACTGTGTCACGACCCAGCTTCTTCGTGATACCAGTGAAAAATCATGAGAGATTTGAAGAATTCCATACAGAGTAAGTTGTTTTGATGTCGCTGTGTTTATTTTGCTTTGCTTTCTCCGCATGCAGGTTGCGGTTTTAACATCCTGTTGTGATGATGATAGCCCATGTGCCTGCAACCGTCACGATTTTGGAGTTCAGATTTTTGTGTGTATGTAGGAAGGGTATTCTAATTGTACAGATGATAGCTCTCTGACTGACTAATACAGAAGACTAGCAATTTTATATTTGCAGTTTCAACCAACACATTTCGAAAAAATGTTTTTTAGACACTTGAAAGCGTGGAAAACTTTTATTTTAACAAATTAGTGTTGTCAACTTATAAACTTGTGCTGAAAGAATGGAAAAGATTTTACATCACTATAGCCAGCTTCGCTGGTTGCACTAAGAATAGAAACGTTTCCCTTTGGTTCCAATGCTTGCTATGCGAGTGACAACCACGTGAGGTTATTAACTGACATTAAATTTGTATGTACAAAGGAAAGATATGCACAGAGTTGAATAACATAATATAGGTCTACCGGTATTGCAAAAAGAGCTATTTCATCCACAACAGAAGTGTTTTTTTTTTTCTTCTAGTGACTCTGAAGAAGGTTCCAGTTTATTCATTACAATTAATTACCTTTTTTTTGGTCGAACATGCTAATACTATTAATAAAAATAACCAACAAATTTTTGTTGCAATTTGAATGAGTTTTGGTTTCTTAATATTAAGTATTGACAAGACAGTTTGGATCATCTTTATTTTAATTTTTAAAGGGGGCATCAAAGAAAAAACGATGAGCAATGTTATTCTGGGGCGACACCTAACGAAAATGAATGCGAACAACAAAATTAGACACTTTCAAAAAGTCGAAGCCTCATGCAGTAGCTGTAGATTGTTTAGAAAATCATAGTTGTAAAACGAAGTTCTAAAGCTCTTAGCTGTTTTTTTAAGTGTTAAAAACATTTTGCACCTCTTACTTTGCTTGGTTATTTTTATTTAGTTTTAAAAGGGGAGTAAGGACACTTGTTTCGCTCATTAAAATATATATAATGTACTTACTACCAACTTATCAGTAATCATCACTTTGCGGTTGTGGCGGAGATAGCTCAGTGGTTGAGCGTCGGGCTAGTGATCGAAAAGTTGCTATTTTCCGGTTCGATTTCCGAATCGACGATGCGTCGTTGTGTTTTTGGTAAAGACACTTAGGCTAACACTTATTTCCCATTGAGACCGAGCAGTCATCTCGTTTTGAATGTCCAACCTGACAAAACACTTGCGATTGAAACTCATAGCGCTCTTCATTGATGTGGTTATCGAATGCAAAGTGCTTAGTTCATCCGCATGAATGAGTGAAAGTTGCCGTTCCATAATCCATATTGTGTGGACAATTTTGCGGTAAATTAAACATGATTTTGGAATGAATAAAGTGCACAGCAATATTTAGGACGGATAGTGCGTTACTGTAATGACCGAAAAAGTTTAAAAAAACGAATTAATTTTTCTTGCTCTCGAGCAACTTTTTCCAGTTGGTACAGAAATTACTTCTTTCGCGTAATACCAGGGATTATAACATATCTTCTAGCCGTATATCAGGGATATGTAGTACATCCTTGATAACACACCAACTTTACAAAAAGATTTTATGCGCAAAAGAATTTTGCGTGATTTTGACATCGGCGAAATATTTTTTGCAAGCCTTATTTCGTTTCAAATTTTCTTCATGAATATTTTACCTCAACCTCGAAATTATCTCAAGTAGATTTTTTTACTGTAAACTTTTCCGCTCACACTTTCAGTTGTTGTGACTTGAGTCTGTAGCCAACACTCTGCACAATAGTTTGCGGTTATTTGCCGCATTTAAACATTTTTGCTGTAGTTTTTTTGTGTTTTAGAGTTTACTATTCTTCTGACGTTATTTTGTTTCTGTGGTTTGGTGTGTTTATTGCAATCTTACAACCTAGTATCGACAGTAAGTTGAGTGCATATTTGGTTGCGGTGGTTTCTTGTGTTGTGTTCAACACGTTGCTGTGCGTACAAAAAAGGAAGGCTTTATTTCACCGGAAATTTTTATCTAGTTTTTTATTAATTCTGACTCAAATATAACACAAACTCAAATGCTTAGTCTAAAACTATTCCCAAATCGAACCCTAACCCAAACCCTAACCTAAACCCTAATCTTAACCCCTAAAAAAGCAAATGAAAAAAGCGCGGATGAATATTTCTCATTCTCGTTTTATTCTCTCTAAGTTGAAAATTTTCGGTGAAATAGTCACTACCTACAAAAAATCTCCGTATTGGAATTTTATAGTGCGTTAGGATTATCTCTGCTTGGTGGCTTCAAACTATCAGTAAATTCAATGGACGAAAATTCGAAGATATCTACAGGAACTTACTAATTGGATCACCGAAACTCCCTAAACAGGCACAGATTCGTTTAAGCACTTCGCAGTTAGTGCAACAGAAACCTATTGTACAGGTAGTTATTTTCTGTAGTAATGTAGTACAGATCTCTGTATTAGTACACCATTCAAAGTGTGCAATCAATTCAATAGCATTTTCAGTATCATTATTAATTTTATTCACCAAAAACTCAATATGCTCAAGTATGAACAGCGATAACAGACCAAATTTTTATCCAAGTCTACTAAACCTTTGTGAGAATGCGAGAAATGGTAACTAAGATTAGTGTCTAACGCTGCCCTGCGACAGATAAATAATCATGCAATTACAGCTACAACACCAATAATGTTCACTTAAGCATGGCTCTGTTGTTAAAGTGATTGTTGCAGTATAATGGTAGTAGTAGCTATTATTTTTATTTATTTTCAATCAAGAATATTAATAAAGAAGCTGGGAAATGTATCTATAATAAACGGACAAGTTTGGAATTATTAACAATCACCGAGATCTGTCCAGGGCCATATTCAGACATGTAGATATCCGTAACTGCCCTTCGCAGTTACAACAATAATAAAAAAAAATTTTCCTCTGGTAAGTGAGCCTTGCCTGGCCCCTGTGGTTGCAGCTCTGAGTCCATTAAAATTTTAAAAGAGGAGGGCTCATTGTTTGTTCCACATTTCACAAGGATACGTAACACTTTTTGCTGAGCTGCTTCAAACCCGCTTGCAAGTTTGCATCGTTCAAGTTCTGTCCCTTAGTTTCTTTGGTATCTCTCCAGTATATTATTGATGCTTGCTTAAAGTTTAAAGAAGAATTAATTGACTCTACATTCTACAACTTTATAAAACAAGGAATTAAACCCATTGTCGAAAAAACGATGCTGCTTGAAGCAGACAATTTTTGTTTTGGAGTAAATTCCAAATTTAAGGTGATCTGCCATTTTAGGGGAAACAATCTCGAAGAAACGGTGGCAATACACTATAGTGTTTTTTAATGCTTGCTTAGGGTATTGCTTGCTTAGTTGATGCTTGCTTAGTTTCTTTTCACTATAGTGTAATGCCACCGTTTCTTTTCATTTATTTTGGACTATAGTGTATTGCCTATCTTGACTATCGCCTATTGCCTATATTGTATTGACTATAGTGTATTACACTATAGTGTATTGCCACCGTTTCTTTTCATTTATTTTAGAGGTAAGCGAGAATGTTTCTCCTAAAATGGCAGATCTCCTTAACTCCTTGTTAGAATGCAATCCAAACCGGTTGTGAGTGAATAATTAGTTCTAGCCGTTATCAACTGACTTGTTGGGGAATCAAACTAACGTCCTCGGTACAGATAGAAGACCAAGCTGCGTTCGACCTTGCCGCTGCGGCAGTACAGAACAAGCTTCAGTTTGCCAAGTCAAGCCTCAATTTTACAGAGCTGAATATTGCTGTTTCGGATGAGTGATGCCAGCAAGGACTTTTCAAAAATCGTTAAATTTTTAGAGAAAAAAATATAAGAAGTCATAAACAACCACGAAACCGGGCTTTTCGACAAATTTCCAGCAGAAATATCCATAAACAGAGGTGAAATTGGGATAAAGACTTTTTTTTTCTGGAGATCACCATTTCTTCAACCATTTTCTCAAAAGAATTTAGTGAAGAATTTTTTGCCGAAGAATTTTTTTGAGATCATCTCAATTCCAAAGCTGTTTGCCAATATTTGCATAATCTACATCGAATTTCAACAAAAACATCTAATTTGCTCCTGCTGAAAGCAAATTACATCAGATTTTCTTCAAAAACATCAGACAAAAGATTGCAGGTCAAAAACATCAGATCTGATGTAAAAACATCAAAGCTAGCATCACTGCCTCAAAAATGACAAGATTTTGCAAAAAAATCACTAGATTAGGAAAAAATTCACTGGATTGAAAAAGTTTGAAAATACGTCACTTTTTGGCTTCGAAAATATAATTTAAGAATTTTGAAAATGATTTTCCATGTGGCAATTCTTTAGAATATGTCATTTTAAGGCCGTCCAACTTTTTTGCAACTTATGTTGTTTTTTTTCATATTTGCAACAAAATTAATAGGCTAGTTCGATATTGTTCACCAGCATAAGGTCTGTTTTATTTGTGCCCGTATCAACTCAATCATTTTCTCGCTCGCAGCGGCTTAGACTCAAGCAGGCCCGCAACTAGAATTTTGCTTAGGGAGATGGAACCAAAAGTTAAAATCTTTTAATTCAAAAAATGTCACAAATGAGCGGAGGCCGTTGGGCAAGCAAACTAGTGCAAGTCAAACGTATCGAAAACGGGAATCTGGGAGCGGATTCTCAGCCACAATCCCCAGTAGAGCAATAATGGTCTGGAGCAAAGATCCCATACACTGGACAATTTTTTGTGATTTTTGGGAAAAAATTGCCATGTTAACTCCATTTGGAACATATTTTAAACGTTTTAGAGCAATTTGAAAAAAAATTTATTAGCTAAGATTTGGAAGCGAGAAAAAGAAACAAATTGTCAAGCCTCTTCATCTACGCTTCAGCCCCCCTTTGCTTTCAGGCCAAGTCCAAAGCACGTTTCAACGCTTGCATTTTGGTTCAAGTTTTCGAAGTGACGTACTTGGCTATAGGGAGGCTGAAGCCTCCTTAGCGCCCCCTGGTCTCACTACTGAACCCTAGCATAGAGTTTAGTTGGTCCATTTTCCAAAGCCCATTCTACAACATGATACCAACCTCTGAGTCTTAAAGGACCATGTCCGACTTGTCTTTTTTAACACAAAAACTGAAAAAGCTAAAATCCCTCATGTGTAAACTTTCTGAAGCAAA
Organism: Trididemnum nubilum; assembly: GCA_963965965.1. NCBI lineage: Eukaryota > Metazoa > Chordata > Ascidiacea > Aplousobranchia > Didemnidae > Trididemnum > Trididemnum nubilum. Next base: position 48,654,630 of record OZ014470.1, read on the forward strand.
ATTTTTAGCATTCTCGTCCCAAGTTGCTATGCTGTCTCACTCTTGGTTGGAAAGCTCATATATGAATAGTTTTCACAACCAGCGTAAATTACGGTAGTTTATGTGAGCTAATAGTATGAGAAGTGAGAAATAACAATACAAAGCAAAGCTGTCCAGCTCTGAGACGTTGAGGCAATACCAAAAATTTAAATCCCTGCAAAGGATTGTTTAACTGGTTTGAAAGAAAAAATCAGAAACTACAACATCTAATTTTATCGCGATTTTCGAAAGCGATTTTCCCAGTTGGTCTTGGCATCAGAGCTGTAAGTCTGGCCGGGCTTTTCGGGTCGGGCCTAAAGTTACCGGTAGCAAAAATTTAGAGCTTAATTCGGGCTTGAAACATGCTTTTTGTTTTAGGTGCACAAAAATATAATTAAAATAACTTGGCAACATTGCTAAATTTTTCAGACTTAACTTAACTTTCGTTTTTTTTTCAGGCATGATTTTGGCTTGAAATTAATTTTTGGGTTCGGGCCGGGCTCGGGCCTGAACTAGTCAGCTCGTTTACAACTCTGCTAGGCATTATTCTTCTTGAGAAGACATTTATCCAAAAATTTAAGATACGCCACCAAAATTATTTTTAGGGTAAGTAACACCAAGCATAACATTGCCCAACGTGCATGTAACGGTACTGATTTAAAATTTAACTCAATTACTGACACAATGTCGCACGGGTGTTTGAAGCTCGACCCGCAATGAAATTTTATACGGTTCGGTATATACTTTTTCTGAAAAAAATTTTCTGCAATTACGACCAAATTATCCCAAAAAACATGCCATAAGATCTTTATTTTTTTCCTCTTTGTCTATTTTCTGATCCAAAACGCTCCGAAAATAGCCAGAGGAACTTCGTTGGGCTTCACCTTTCTTGGCTTGATGTGCACATCATTCAGTGGCTTTGGCATGGTATTCCGGCAGGCAAAATGTTGTTATCAAAAAGATGTTAGCCCAGGGCTGCCAACTCAATCAATTTTCTTCAAGTTAAACCTAGTTTATAAAGTCTGAGTCAGAGGCATAGCCAGGATTTTTCATTGGGGGGGAGGCCAAACTACAAATCACATGCAATGACGTCATCAGAAATTGTCAAAAGAGGAACTTGTTCTGAGCAAAGGTGTCGTAAAGTGGAAGACCAGAAGCAGAGGCCTGATTTTGACCCGTAACCAGGATTTTGCTAAAAGAGAGGGCTTAAACCCAAAGTTAAATAGCAAAAAGTCTAAAGCGGGAGACGCGTCAAGTAAACTTGTGGAACTCAAATGTAACCCAGACGGGGGTCTGAGGGCGGAGGCTATGGCGTCTGGGGGCGAGGTTCCTAGCCGCTGGATGGTTTTTTACAATTTTTTGGGAAAAGGCTATTTTAATGCCATTGGATCACTTTTTGCACGTTTTCAGAGACTTTTGAAAGAACTAAATTTTTAACATAAGTTAATTAAAAAATTAATTTGTTCAATCCTTCTTTTACTTACAATTTAAGACCTTACATTTTGGTGCTAAATTTTGAGAGTGATTTGGCCCAAGTAGGGGGAAGTAAGGCACATTGCCTCCTCCAATATTTTAGCTGTAAATAATCATCCACTCGAAAATTTTCCTTAAAAGATTTTTGTTTTGTCATAAACATAAACAGTTATAGGAGTACGTGTACGGCCGGGGGCCCAGCCCCCCCCCCCCTCTATTCAAACAGAATAATTTTGTTCAATGAACATTTCTCCTACTTATTTTTTTGAAAGTAATTTTTCGCGCAAGAACTAGCGAAGTGGAAGAAATTGATATTGAAATTGGTATAATAGATGGTTAGACCTACTTACCAGCATGTTATTGCTCGGGTCGGATTTACATTGCATGAGGCCCGAGGTACTTTGGAATTTTCGCAACATCTTCCTGCCAAATGTAGATGAAGACCAAATAAATGCCTTACCATCTGAGCGCAGGGCACCTGGCACTGTGCCAGAGTTGTAAACGGGCCGACTAGTTCAGGCCCAAATCCGAAAATATCAGCCCGAACCTGGCCCAAACCCGAAAACTAATTTGAAGCCCAAATCATGCCCCCCAAAAAATGAAAGTTAAGTTAGCTCTGAAAAGTTTGGCAAGGTTGCTAAGTTATTTTGATGATATTTTTGAGCACCTAAGACAAAAAGCACGTCTCAAATCCGAATTAAGCCCGAAATTTTTGTCAACTTTAGACCCGAAAAGCCCTGCCCGGCTTACAACTCTGCACTGTGCCATATGGTAAATCCGGCCGTGGTTATTGCATTATGTTACTAAAAAAGGTTAGATGAGGCCCTGTCGTTGCTTCGTTTAGGACAAAAACCCTTAATTTCACCCAGGTTATACACGTAAATTAGTAGCCAAAATTAAATTGAGGGGGACCCGGGCATAGGCGTAGCCAGGGGGGGGCCACCCCCCCCCCCAATTAAAATACTACCCACGATAAAAACTTATGACAACGTAGCCTAGCAATGTTTAGTTGCAGTTACAGACAACGAGGGAGCCCCGGGGCCATTAACTAACAACCAAAGGACCCAGGGACCCTTAACTAACAACCAGGGGCCCCTAACCGACAACCGGGGGGCCCCGGGGCCTCTAACTAACGACCAGGGGGCCCCGGGGCTTCTAACTGACAAACTGGGACCCCAGGGCCCTTAACTGACAACCAAAGAGCTCCCGGAGCAGTTTCTTTAAAAAAAAAATCTTTAAATTATATTGCAGTTTCTTTAAAAAATAAGCAATAATAATGGCGACCACCTGTCCACGTCATAATAATGTCATACAATTTCTAGAGGTTTCAAAAAGCGCCGTATTTGTCATATGGCACTGTGCCAGGACCCCGCCCTCAGATGTTAGGACTTTTTTTGGTCTTCACTTATAGTTGGCAGGAAGATGTTGCAAAAATCCCCTACGTGCCAGGGGCCCAGCGCAATGTAAATCCAGCCCAAGAATAACATGTTTAGTAAGCATCAGAGGTGGAGTCGAGGACACAAGGCTCGAGGCCAAGGCCAAGGCCAAGGACACAAAAAAAATCCGAGGCCAAGGCCAAGGACAGCCTTTCCGAGGACAGACACTCTCGAGGCCAAGGACAGGAATGCTCGAGGCCAAGGCCAAGGACCAAGGACACAAGCGCAAGCGCTCTCCAAAAAAAAAAAAAAAGGTCAAAAAAAAAAAAAAAAAGGTCTTCACAAAAATTTTTCAAGCGATCTCCTCAAAAAAACGTTTTCTAAAAAATTTTTCAAGCGCTCCGCAAAATTTTAACAATTCAAAAAATAGTGCTGTCCTCGAGCCGAGGACAGGCCAATTTTCGAGGACTTGAGGCCTCGAGGCCAAGGACTTGACCTTCGAGGCCAAGGCCAAGGACTTCAAAATGTGTCCTCGAAGACTCCACCTCTGGTAAGCATAACCATCTATTGTACCGTTTTTCAATAACGATTCAACTCTACCTCGCCAGTTTTTACGCACAAAATACTAAAAAAAAAATACCGAGCAAAAATGCTCATTAAACAAATTATTGAATTTCAATTGAGGAGGCCTGGGCCCCCAGGCCGTACATGTACTCCTATAACTGGTTAACTTCATGACAAAACAAAAATCTTGAAGGAAAATCTACGAGTGGATTACAATTTACTGCTAAAATATTGCAGGAGGCGATGTGCTTTACCTACCCCTACATGGACCAAACCACTTACAATTACAACTTTACACCACAATGCAAAATTTTAAACGTGTTTTGGACTTTAATTGCAAGTAAAAGAAGGATTGAACAGTTAAAATTTTTCGCTTGGCTTTGAAATGTTAAAAATCTAGTTGTTTCAAATGGTTGTGAACACGTGCAAAATGTGATCCAATGGAATTTAATAGCTTTTTTTTTCCAAAAACTTACAAAAATTCGCCAGCGGCTTCGGAATCCGCCCCCAGACCCCCGTCTGTGATACGTTTGAGTACACTAACTTACTCAACACGTCTCCTAAGTTAGACATTTGCACTTTCTAGGTATTAGTTTTCGCCCTATCCTTTTATCAAAATCCTGGTAAAGTGCCATCAGGCTACAGCTTCAGATCTTCCATTCTACGATATCTTTGCCCCACAAAAAGTTTCTATTTTGAAAATTTCTGATGACGTCATTACATGTGATTTGTGGTTCCCCCCCAATCAAAAATCCTGGCTACACCTATGGCCCCGGGCCCACTGGTCGACAATTTTTGTTGATTAGTGTTGTACAGTGTACACGAGTACTGCTGTACGCAAACATGCAAAAAGAAACTGAAAACCATAAGACTTTTTTGTCACTTTTTTATCATCAGTGTCATTTCAATTGGGAGGGAGGTTATTGCTCTCTTTTTGTCAACATGCTGTTTTTCTAGGTCGCTGCAGTACAAACAAGTGAACGATAACCTCAAATTACGTGGCATGATCAACAAACTATATTTCTGTCCAACAATTTTTTTATCTTTCAATTTTATTTTAATAAACTCGAACTCGAATAGTTTTTATCGAGTTCAAGGTCAAGTTCGGAAAAATTACTTTTTCAAGTGTAAGTTCCGCAAAACAATCGAGTTTTTTCGAGTTCACAGCCCTGGTTTGCCGCGATCACCTTCACGAAGTCTATTTGATTTGGTAGAGGATATCTTAAGAAAAAGTTTGGACACCCCAGCTTATGCATTCGGGAAATTGTACTTTTGGGAATTGACATTTAAGAAATTTTTAGGGAGGAATGTCCTTTCGAACGAAATATTTGCAGAATTTAACGGTAAACAATTTTCAGGAAAGTTGCACCGAACCACCTCGAACGATCAACTGATCATGACGTACCTTACGTAAGCAACGCCGCTGAACGCAAACAAGTCATGCGTAACCGATTCTATCCATTCTCAACGATGCGCGAGCGTCAAATTCGAGATGTCCACTTCGAGAAGCGTTAAGAAGCGAGATGCGCAGTGATGAGAAGACAGTCAAGCCATTTATTTATTCATCAGCTCCGAGATTATTGTCATTTAATTTGTGTTTAAGATTGTCGTTTTTGGTTGAGGTTGCAGGCATTTGCAAAAAGCCGAGGCTGAGCCAATAGCTTTGAATCCCCGCACAATATTTTCTAGTGTATGCTCACAAGAGTCAAAATTTTAAAAGCAGTGGTGAACAAACTGCAAGGTCAAAAAACATGCTTCATAGCTGCAATCATTTACGTGCGAAAACTTTGCGCAATGTATACCGGTACCGGACCGTGAACCACTGCAAATAATGCAGCTGAGTTTCAAAAAGCGCAGTCTTTCGGTAGATACGTGAAACGTAGCAAAGTAAATAAAGATTTGTCGCAATCGTGCAAATTGGGATGATATAAAATTTAAGCTTTTTACAAATGTCAATAACCTTACGCTTGCCTGCAAGATTAACAACTGCCTTTATGCAAATCTCGTGTGGACATTTTTATTGGAAGCACTTCTAGCTAATAATAATTGTGTATAACGTTACACTCCAACTTAGCCAAAGTGCAATTGGATATATGGGAAGACAAGCTGGAGAGTCCCTCGTAGGCTTTCAACCAAGCTGGTCGACCGCATTGGGATGCGTCTTTTTGACCCGGATGTTGCAATGGCGACCACGCCACGACGTTTGAAGGGTGGACGCTCTCCCTTGCGCTGATTAAAGACGTTGAAGTGCCGTCGCCACAGTAAAGAGAGAGGGACAAATGTAGCGTACCACTCCAACGTAAGTCTCCAGTAAAATTGGATACATTCGTCCAAAAGTCAAGCTGGGAAACAGCTCGTTGGCGTCCCTTTGACACGGATTTTACAATTGCATTCATCTGTTACGTGTATCGCGTTCTAACCGGGGTCCCTCTAACATTTCGACTTACTGTCCCTTTTTTCCGATTTTAATCGTTGTCCAGAGGTATGATCCAAATCGAATGTCAAGTTTAAAGTTTGAGAATTATAATTTAATCCAATCTTTCAACTTCATCAGCTCTTCGCACCAAAGCCTTTACCACCAACTTCAGCCTAGCTTGAATCCTAATTAAAGCATTAATCAAATAGAATCAGAAGTTAGTTACGGTACTAAGTTAAAATATGCGCAATTTGACGCTATACTTAAATCAGTCGCCCTAAATCTCTGATACGTAAATCACATACTATCGCTGCTAACGTGGGATACATTTAACTGCTCTACAGTCCACAAGGTCATTTAGCAACTTTGCAGCGACAGATTAAACGCCGCTTTACATCAACAAAGATTTCAACAAACACACCACGCGTTTTATACAGAAACCTGAGCCTGAGCGCAGATTGAAAAATCTTAACTGCCAGTGAGAACCATGATCACCACGGTTCGATATCCACTAAAGACAATGACACGCGTGTACAAGAAAAGTTAATTGGTATATGCTAAGGTTTTTAATTTCCCGGTTTGAAAGAAATCCGGGAAATATTTTACTTGATCCAGGGAAAAAAAAACGGGATTCTCCCATTTGCATTACTGTACAGCAATACAACAGACAACAAACGTACAAATAGCAAATGCATCAACTTACGCACTAATCGACTCGCGAATGAACTTACTCTTGCCTATATCACGGATAGAAAAACCATCCACTGCAAACTTTCTTTTTTACCTTCCAGAAACGACCTGATCGATTTTTGCTTACCGGTACTTCAAACAATAAGATTGATCTGGGCTTTCTAAGCTACGTTAGAGCTTGCTTTTCAAGTACAAGTCGAACTACCTTTACCCGATATTGTTTTAGAGAAATGAGTACAAGTAGCACTGGCATCACTGTCACCCTGAGTAAATTGTTTCCAAGCTTTAGAATGATTTTTGTGTGCCATAACTAAATGATGCTGACACAAATGTTTAGCTACCTGCTCTTAATTGGGCAATGTGTATAATAATCTGCCTCAAGCTAGTTATCACAGCAATCAACGCTCAACAGTTCAAAAATTGTTGCAAAGAGAAATCAGTATTGTGTCGCCACAGTGGGAACGAACACGTTCATTTTTTTAAGGTATACAAAAACATTGCAAATTGTTTTTGACTCAAATTCCATGAGGATTAGGATGTTTCATAATTTCACTTTTTTTGAAATTAAAAATGCTTGAGGTCTCATTAAATCGGATTTAGGCCACAATGAAGAAACAAAAAATTTTTTTTCGATTACTCGTTGTTTTGAGGGTGTCCCGCCCCCCCAAAGTTTGATATTTTTGGACGCGGGAAAAAATTTTTTCACAAGTGCGATATCTCCTTAACAAAACGAGAGAGAGTAATGTTTGGTACCAAAATTTACAGAATGGTCAACTTCCTATCTGTAGTCAATACATTCTTCATCGCTAGCTCCAATAGAAACGAAGTTATTTACGAAAAACTGTTTTAGCAGTCAGTAACGCGGAAGATAATATCAAGTCAGCATCGACTTGACATAAAAAGCAAATCAAACTGCAAAACAGTCATAAGCTAAAAGAAAAAAATCAAACCGTTTAAGAACAGAAACAACAAATGGGATATCTCATTACACGCTGCCCTGCATTTATACTGCTCGAAAGGTCCATTTGGGGATGCTCTTTGGCTCCTAAAGGTACGATACGTCGATACGGAGTTTTAAAATGGCTGGAAATTTTGAGCCTGCAACAAAGTTTTTTACCTCCCGTGGATAATTAGAAAAACAACAAAACGAGTACAGTAACACCGGCAAAAAACACATCACTTGGAGCTACTAGATAAGTATGAACGTAGACGAACATCTGCCTGGTTTCTTCGTGAAGAATTATCTCGAATCTTTTTGCGATGCCACAAATCTTTCAGCTAGCCTATTTCTCTTTCATTGCAGCGATTATGATTTTCCATTGATTTCTAAAATTCGGCTAAGCCAAACGAGATGCATGGCGCGGTTTTACTGGACATGGTAAAAAGTCACATAAATGAAACTTATCTATATCACGTTGTTGATGAAATTGAAGGTAAAAGCAAAGGCCCAAATACATTGGTAGAAGGCGCTCTTTTAAATAAAATCAAGTCTATCTCTAGTGGTTCTCCGGAGAATTTGATCGTCAGAGAAGCTCCAGATTTGCGCATGCGCATTACACCCATTGCAAGCTACATCTTCAAAAAAAAATTGCTAGATTTCTGAACAAAAAATATGAGAAACAGCGCTGATGCAGGCTTTCGAAGCGACCAGAGCCCACACGACAGAAGTTTCCTCGTTTGCTTTAATTAACGAGTTGTTTTTAAGAGGCGCTACCGTACGAAATACTCGCTAAACGTAAGACGTCATTTTTGCACGTGTATGTAAAGCCTTGCGAAATCCGTTACGTCATTCTTTCTCGCTAACTTGCTTTGAGCGATTGCGGAAAGCAGTTCGAGTAAAAAAACGTCACATTTTCCTCGCCAACTTAAATAGGATCTTGAAGCACTCTTTAAGCGTGCGAGAAATCTTTTTGGTTCAGAAATTTAATGGCGAAATGTTGAAAACTTCTAACCAAAGCAAATTTTAGCTGAAAATTAATTAAAATCGTCGCCATGTTTGCTGTCAGAATGCTAAAAAAAAGCGAATTGCATTGAGAACCACTTGCTGTTTCGACTGATAAAGAAATGTTAAGTAGTGGCAGTTGACAAAAATAGCAATACACTCCTTTTGTAAGAATGATTTTCTACAACACGAGGCTCATTTTTGCTCAAAATTTAAGAAAATATTAAAAACAGTGCCAGCTTCGGCAGCAAAATAAACCAAAAACAAACAAAAAAAATTCAAACTAATCAAAGAAACTAAAATTTGTGCTGATTTAAAGCGATAAAATTTCAGTGATTTCCTTGTATTTGCAAGCAAAATTGCAATTATTCAGGATTATGAAGCTCTGTTGCTCTGCGCAAGAAATTGAGAATTTTTTTGGCAGTTTTTCAACTTGAAAAAAGCTTGCTTATTTGCTTTTGCAATTTTACGATGCTGCAAAAGCAAGAAAAAAGCCTTCACTTAAGCAGACAGAGCAATAGGAATTGAACAGTGTTTCAAACATGCGCGCTAAAATTGATATCAATGCTCTCAAAATTTTTACAAAATCAAGAACAAATGAGACTGAATATCGGCAAAAAATTAAAAACAGCCAGTCTCGACTCAAGATTTACCGGTTCTAAAAACGAAGAGTGTACTTCGACTTGCTCAATGCTCACTTTCGGAAAATTTTTGAAACCTGAAAACCTAGAGTTACTGTTAACATATGAGCTTACCCACCAACAACCTCAAGGGCGCTTTACGTCGTTTAAAAGATTATAGTATGGAAAAAATTGTTCTTATTTCACATTGATCCAAAAATATAATTCAATTCTGCCGTTCATTTACTAATTATCAGCAGTTGAGGAATTTGCTTGCATAGAATAATAACGCATAGGTTATGGTATCTTTTTCCATAACAATGTAGTACATGCAGTACGCTTTAACGCATTATTTTTTTAAGTAGAAATGCATCTGACGTCACAATGAGATATTTATCACGTACAAACACAAGTAACGAACATCTCGCAAAGAAAATCAAGCGAACTGTTTTAACGTGTGTTGGGCGACACGGCTCAGAAATGGCAGTTTGTCTACGAAGATTTTTTGTTCGTTAGCGCTGTTTAGCGAGCGAGAATGGCCTTTACGAGCTCGCTAGCACGTTCTTTCATGTCCCCCCAGATGTGCTTACTGGTTTTGTCTTGTCAGCTTTTTATGGATATACCAGCCAATCTCAAAAGTTTGCTCTGGTATAAACAAGAAGAGGTTAGTCATTCCGGTTGGTTGACTACGGCAAACTGCAAATGCTTTTGTTTCACTTAAGAGGTAAAATCTGCGAATGCGTTTGTTTCACTCTTCCGATCTTACTACTGTAGAGAAGATAAAACTCTCAAAGCTTGTGTCATATATTGTTTCTGTATATTTGCCTTTATTTCTGATGACACACCAACCACATGCATGTGAGGGTCTTTTTGAGACATTGTTTCAAAGGGATCTCTTGTTAGATTTTTGAAGCAGTTGATTCGGACGTGTGTAAAGTAGTGAACCGGTACTTTTTGCAGCATGCAAAAAGTTGGCTTTCGCCTCATCATATTGCTTTAAGCATAGGTGGGCACAAGTCCGTTAATAACAAAGCTAACTTTTTCATTAACTCGTTAATCCGTTAAAAAGTTTTTTCATGTTAACGGACTAAATTAACTTCCGTTAAGTGCTGTTAACGGACTAAGGTAACTTCCGTTAAGTTCTGTTAACTTCCGTTAAGGTTTTTATCGTTAATATCTTGCAGCTTCGTTGTGCATTTGAACTTGTTTTTATCTTGAAATTAGATTAGACTGTAAAATGTATCTTTCAAAACACAAAAAGACCACCATAGCAATAAATATTTCCTTACAATCAGCTCAACAGCGTCAATACGTGTTCCAGAAGCGAGTGAATAAAACGAAATGTAAATTACACGCAAAATGTTAACGGATTAACGGACTTCATTAACTTCCGCTAATTAAAGCTGAAAATAACGGATTAACGTTAACGGAGGTGTGAAGTTTGTTAACGGACTAGTGGTTAACGAAGCTAACGTTTTGCATTAACTTGCCTACCTATGCCTTTAAAGGGACAGGGAACTCAAAATCAATGTTTTTTGAGTTTTGAATCGTATTAATAGTACTTGCAACACCTTAGAGATAATCCGGTGATATTTTTATAACTTTTTTCAAAACTGAGCTTTTTTTGGTTTCTTCTCAAGTAGCTGTAAACATAGTAACATTTTCAATCGAGGTATCTATGACGTCATAATGACCTGTGACGCATGGTTCATTCATAATTATCCAGTGGACTAATCGCGTACGCGTAATAACGTTGCACCATTTCGGTCTGTTTTGAAGAAAAAAAGCACCGTCTTGCTGGAAAAGCAAGCGTGCTTTTTTTGCTAATTCAATAGAACGGGTCTAGTGCAGTATTGCTTAGTGTACGAATGGAAAAGCTGAATGCAAACAATCGCTGATTTCGAGAGAACCTGCATTTTACGCGCTTGCAGAATGTGCTCAATGTATAAAAACAGAGCCAAAATAAAACGTAAAACCAGATCTAAAGCTTTTAGATCTGGTTTTACGTTTTATTTTAGCTCTGTTTTTATACATTGAACCTACATTTTATGTTGTCAGCGAAAATCTATTTTGTTTTGCAATCTATGCAATTACAGTAGAATTTAAAAGGGGTTTAATTATTATCTATTGATCATTCGGAGTCGACCTATGTAAGTGCAGCAGCACATTTAAAAAAAGATTTTCTGACGGTCGTTGTGAGGTAGCTTAATTCCAAATAAAATGCAGCACAAAGCAGATATTTTATGCATTATCTTCGTCGGGATGATTCGATTTGCTCCACATTTTTGCAGCGTTTCACAATCAGCATATACCTGGGTTCACACTGGAACTTTTTTTGGTTACACACTATCGAAGTGAGGGGCATGGCCACCTTCCCCCACCTGGCTACGCCCCTGCGATTGCATTACCTATTCTGATTGATTGATTGGTTCCATCTTTATCCTTCTTTCACGGGAAAGCGACAATGGTGCTATACGTTGGATGAATCCTCACCCGCTTAGAAGTTACCGGTGTTTTGTCGAACGTTTTATTGCTCCTTCCCATTTCCACCAAGCAGAGATAAGCGTCGTGAAGCGTTTTATCTAAGGACGAAACAATGCCACGAGGGCGCGAGTTGAACTGCAGACCTTTCGATCATGACCACCGTAAAAACGGCGCTCGACCACACTGCCGACCATGTTAGTCGTAGCAAATACATTCATGCATTCTGTTATGCATTATGCGCATTATCTACAACAAAAATCGGCAAGATGGCCCAGTGGTAACGAGCTCGACTCTGGTACGGTAGGTCTAGGTTCAAATCCTGGATCGGTCAAATTGGAGAGTTGCCAACGGCTCGCCACTGCTGCAACTTTTCTTCGAAAGGAGCTGTGTTGTCCAGGCGCAATGTCGCGGCAATGGGCCCCGCAAACTCGTTTCACGCTTCGGCGTAATACAGCGCGTGTAATGAAAATTTGATTTTTTGAACATATCTACAACTAAATTAGAGAATAAGAGTAGTTGTTATCACCAGGTCTACCGGGGATGGTAATTAATAATAGGTTAGCCCAGCCTCACTGCTCTTCCGGTAGAGGTATCAAAGAAACAATGAACAACGCTATTTATTCAACCTAACTCTTCGCTCGGCTGGTATACGCTCTGAAACCAAACTACGTACAGTAGTTTTACCGTAGCAACGGACCTGGTTGCTACCGCAAAACTATGGCAATCACCAATCAAAATTGTCAGAATTGACCACCAATTGACGCAAAATAAAAGTTGATACCAGAGCGTATATGGCCGAGCATCTTCAGAGGGGAGATAACATAGTGCCACGCACCCTCCACTAGAAGCAAAAACTGTGCATACTTATACTTTACAATCGGCCTACTATACAAAATTTTATTCTTGTTTTCTGACTGTTTTTGCTAGAAGCAGATGGGTGCCTGACACTCCTTTACCTCACCTAGGTTGTCTATTAAAATCAGCAATTACAGTATTTGCATTCAGCTTTTCCGCTAAAATGTACACTAGGCTACACACAGCTGTATTATACCGTACTATAACTATACTATCGAATTAGCAAAAAAGCAGGCTTGCTTTCTAGCAAAACGGCGTTTCTATTTTCTTCAAACTTTTAAACTTGTATGCTATGACTACCGTCTACACTTCTACACTACAGGGACTTGCTTACTGCTTCTAATTACTGAGGTCTCGAAGCACAAAAAAATGAAATCTGCACTAGACTTAGATGATGGCTTTTCGAAAAAGCAGCAGCAGAAATCGCAGCACAGGTTTTGACTGACAACATAGGCCTACTGTGTTATGCAGTTTTTCTCTCGAAATCGTGTGAACACTGATGCTGTATATTTGTGCATTCAGCTTTTCCATTAAAACGTACATTACGCTATACTCTGATACTGCGCTACCCGTTCTATTGAATTAGCAAAAAAGCACGCTTGCTTTTTCAGCAAGACGGTGCTTTTTTTCTTCAAAACAGACCGAAATGGCGCAACGTTATTACGCGTACGCGATTAGTCCACTCGATAATTATGAATGAACCATGCGTCATAGGCCATTGCGACGTCATAGATACCTCGATTGAAAATGTTACTATGTTTACAGCTACTTGAGAAAAAACTAAATAAAACTCAGTTACGAAAAAAAAATTAAACTATCATCGGATCAGCTTTGTAAGGTGTTACAAGTACTATTTAAATGACTAAACCTCGATAAGAATTACAGTTGTGTTCCCTGTCCCTTTAAGTGTCTACTCTGAAAATCCACCAATGACCAAGGAAGTTTTGATATCTCTTACTTCACTGCCGGAAGAAGTGGCAATTGAAGATTTGCTTTTCACGAGACGAGCCAAACTAAGAGACTTTTTACCATTTCCAGTAAAACCGCGCCATGCATCTCGTTTGGCTTAGCCGAATTTTAGAAATCAATGGAAAATCATAATCGCTGCAATGAAAGAGAAATAGGCTAGCTGAAAGATTTGTGGCATCGCAAAAAGATTCGAGATAATTCTTCACGAAGAAACCAGGCAGATGTTCGTCTACGTTCATACTTATCTAGTAGCTCCGGGTGATGTGTTTTTTACCTGTGTTGCTGTACTCGTTTTGTTGTTTTTCTAATTATCCACGGGAGGTAAAAAACTTTGTTGCAGGCTCAAAATTTCCAGCCATTTTAAAACTCCGTATCGACGTATCGTACCTTTAGGAGCCAAAGAGCATCCCCAAATGGACCTTTCGAGCAGTATAAATGCAGGGCAGCGTGTAATGAGATATCCCATTTGTTGTTTTTGTTCTAGAACGGTTTGATTTTCTTTTTTTAGCTTATGACTGTTTTGCAGTTTGATTTGCTTTTTATGCCAAGTCGATACTGACTTGATATTATCTTCCGCGTTACTGAGTGCTAAAACAGTTTTTCGTAAATAACTTCGTTTCTGTAGGAGCTAGCGATGAAGAATGTATTGACTACAGATAGGAAGTTGACCATTCTGTAAATTTTGGTACCAAACATTACTCTCTCTCGTTTTGTTAAGGAGATATCGCACTTGTCAAAAAAATTTTTCCCGCGTCCAAAAATATCAAACTTTGGGGGGCGGGACACCCTCAAAACAATGAGTAATTGAAAAAAAAATTTTTTGTTTCTTCGTTGTGGCGTAAATCTGATAAGACCCCAACCATTTTTAATTTCGAAAAAGGTGAAATTATGAAACATCCAAATGAGGATACTAGCTGACAAAAACGGAAATTTTTTCTTGAAAATCCGGAAAACGGAAATCAAAAAATCCACGAAATCCCGAAACTGGGATCCCGGTTCGCAAACCCTAGTATATGCAGCTAATACTGTACTATGGTCGGCGCTTTCAGAGAAAAAAAGAAGTTGTTGCTGTGACGGTACACTTGGTAAAAGTGTCGCGATCAAGTCAAAATTTTGCTTCTATCGAGTCAGAAGTTTGAATTATGTTCTTGTTGACTGCCAAGTCGGGAAAAAAAAACTTCGAGCCGCAAAACGACTTCGTTAAGTGTAGATACTATAGAGTCGTTAATCTCGATTTTCAGTTGTAATTCAATACTACGTAACGCTAACAGTTAGCACCGCAAGTTCATGAAACATACAAAACGAGTAAAATCTAAAAGCAGCAAAAGTTATATAAGTGTCTAAAATGCAACACGTAAACGTTTAAAAAATCCATTCAAAATACTACTGTACCAAAATAACTGCAACATGTATTATAAGGTAGTGGACAGGGGTGTACAAAATTCGTATCGGGGGGCTATTTGCCGCCCACGATCAATCTTCACCCTTTTTTTCGACCGAAATTCCCCAGCAGAGATACACGAACCAATCAGCCCCAAAACCTTCGTTCAAGTTCTTCAACTAGCCTGTAGAGTGTGGACCCTTTTTTCGATCTTCACCTTCCGCTGAACCGGCCAGTTGTTCGAGCGGTAACGTGTTCGTCATTGGAGCGGAAGGGCTGAGGTGCAAATCGGACAGTGCTGCCAACTGCTCGTCACCGCTGCAAAATTCTTCAAAAGGAGCTGTGTTGCCCAGGCGCAATGACGCGGATATGGGTTTGGCAAACACGTTACGCTTCGGCGTAATACTGCGAGTATAATGAAAGGCTTTGCGTCACCTTTCACTGGACTAATTTACACTTCGGCCAGTGATCTAAGTCTGACCTGTTGGCCCGTGGGCACCTTCCCAAAGTTTCATTTTCACTCATGAAAAATGCTCGACCACATCGTGATGCAAGCTAGAACTACGCCAATACAGAAATCGAAACGGAAAAACAAGTTAATTCCATAGGCGTAAAAACGCAGTGCAATGTGACGAAACGGACATGAATTAAAAGGAAAAAAACATATCTCGACGATAAAATTTTGCGTTGCGCTAAATGGATAACAGCGACACTTTTACTGCTTTATATAATAGTAAACGCGCGCACTAAAAAAAAACAAGTTTTCAACTATACTACAACCGAAATGAAATATAAGAAAATGAATATTGCACAACTAAATGAGCTTATCTTTCATTAAAATATTAACTATTCGTTCTGTTAACCCTTGAAGAGCAAATGTCGGAGCACTGCTGTTGTACACGGCAAACAACTGGTATTTAGACTTGACAAGAGCAAAGCATTTATGCTGTTTCAAGCATCTATAATGGGCGAGACCAACATTAGAAGACTGGATCGATTCGTCACTACCATAAAGCTCGCATGCTGATAATGAAGTCCCAACCACAAACCTGTAAGAAAAAGTTCGCGGCATGACCGAAAAAGATGACAGTTTAAATATAGCACTGAAAAAGCTGATCATATGGTAAAAATGTATAGAACTCAGTTTTGATTAAGAGCTATACATTTTTTTCTATTGCGGTTGGCAGTCTACCTCGTGACGGACTTCTCGGACTAAAAATTGCCAAAACCAGAAAAAAGTGTTCTCTATGGATAGCGAAGAAGGTTTTTTTTTTTAAATACCTTAAAATAAGTTTCGAAAAAATGCACCAGTACATGTTAGACCAGTTCCAAAATATTATCACTGTCATGGATACCTAAAAACGTTTTTCAAAAGATACCTTCAAAAGAGTCTCGAGCAAATGGCAATATCACATGTGAGCTCAAAACAAAATTTCAGACCTGGTAAAGGTTTCCTAAACCTTTAATGGGGGGCAGTTCAAGGTAGAGAAACAATGTGCTAAACACTAAACAGATCTATGCATGATTGCAAGTATGTATGTAACAATTCACTTACTTAAAAAATTCGACCAATTTATCGTAAATCCAGCCGTACTCGTAGACGTTCACTTGCTTGCGTTGCTTACGCTTGCTCGTAGTTTCTTGAATGGAAGGTGGGGCGATGTGCGAGACACAGCCTCGACTCTCGGAGTCGATCAGCAAAAAGCCCAGCAACTCGCTTGGTAACTGACTTCTTGTTGCTTCTGGAATGTCACTGGACAAGCAGCATTTCTGTAAAGTGTTCGTAGCTGGACCCCAAAACCTGAAAAATCGTCAAATGTAACAAAAAAATAGTCTACTTCTTTGCAGGCCTTATGATGCAGAGATGAATGTGGCAACCCCTTACATGTTTAAATGTGCAATTCAGTGAGTATACAAAAATCCCCACGATTTTGAATGGTGCGGTCTAATTAAAATTTCGGGAGAGAGCTAGAGTAATAAATTCAGAGAATAAAATACAGAACTTCCGCTGGGAGTTGCACAGTGGTAACAGAAAACAAGAAGTGCTGATGGCTCTGTTTAACTCATCCAATGAGTTGATCCAATAATAGAGCGCCTGTACGTAAGACGGTAAGATATGCTAGATTCCCGGTCAGGTCAAACCAGACTGAAGATCGGTCATCCTAGGTTCCAAGCCAAACGTTCAGCAGTGACAGCGGTGAATTTTAAGCGTCTAGCGTGAATCCCAAGCAGGAGACAGCTTGACTCGGAAGATCACTAAGTCCTTTTGTTATATAAGAGTAAGGAAACTTGGTTTAGAAATGGAATAAACGCCGGCATCTTAATCATAATAATTACTACGAAAGACCGAAGAAATTTACCGATCAACAAGCTTTTCTTGCACGTGAGCCAGGGACGGTTCAGGACCACAGAGCACACAAACTCTCATTCCTCCACCACTTCCTACAACCAGCGTTAATATGAGCAAACGGTGAGCAACGTTGGGACTGACTTTGGGCAAGTACACAGGCATGTCACATGACGTCACTGACGAGGGAAGGATGCAAATAAGCTGGAAAACCAAAAATGACCGAGTTGTTAAAAGAGCGAACCAAGTCAACTGATTGCCAACCTTATGCAACCTTTTTACATGAGGTTTTGCAATGGTGTGGATGAAAATTTTCAACACCATTTCGTCATAACTATTGGTTATTGCATCACAGATGCTTGTATTACAGACAGTATTAGCTTATAAAAGTATTCCTAATAACCGTAATATCTTTTGACGAAATGGTGTTGATTTTTTTCATGAACAGCATTGCAAAGCCTCATGTAAAAAGGCTAACGGTTCGGGTTAGTTGGCAGTAGTCAATTGTCGTGTACTCTTTAAAAGAGATTGTAACCTGTGATCTCCGGAAAAGAATGCATTATCATATTCATAATTCCAGTTGAGTACAGTAGCACTACCTTCGAAAACACCACGCAGTTTTAAAGAACAATGACTTTTTTCTTTTTCAAATTAACAAATTAAAAGTGGTCTTTAGCCCCAAAATTAATGCTTGGAAAAAATTTTAAATACAAAGTCGAAGAACAAAGAGAAATAGCTGGTTCATAAAATTTGCTTCATATCGCCAGCATGCTAAGATAATTGCTTACGTCATTTTTCACCAAATTATTGAGGTTCTCGTATGAATGACACCAATGGTTCCAAGAACTACCTTTTGACCATTATTTTGAAACTTCAAATCAAACCACGTGGCAATTATTTCGCGCAGTTTTTGAAGTTCTTTCGAAATGCCAAAAATGACTTGAGCAATCATCTCAGAAGGCTGACGATATTAGCTTTAATGAAAATATATATCAGTATGCAACGAACAGTAGCAAGAGGAAACTAATTCAGTAAGACTTACTATACCCAACAAAGCCAACTCTTCCCCATCTAAAAGTCTCCACTTCTCAGTTGCACATACAAGTTTTCCATTAAAAACTAAGCAACCATATTCACTGCTAGAGGCTTCCAAAAACGCTTGCAAATGCTCCTACACAAAATGTTTACGCTTTTCAATGCAGAAGTCACAAGTACAACTTAGGCTAACGCAATGTTCAAATACTTTTGGCTGCAGTTGGTCGTTTTTATAAAACTTTGCACTTTTTAACTAATAATCATGCTCGTGTAAATTTGTCGAGAGCTGGGGATAATTTGAGTCTATTTAGGTCGTCATTTGACTTGAAGACCCTTAAACGATGCTTTTGTGGCTAACCTATTTTTTCTTTTACGTACAGTAGTTTGAATATGTTTTTGTTCTGTTTCGTTTCACTACAATATACAAATACAATACTCAATTACTCATATTAAATTGCAGACAGAAAAAAGGTCACACTTCAGCAGGAATATACAAACCATGTTTTGGTAATTGAAACAAGTAAAATAGCATATTGCACACTATGTTTAAATGTTAGCGAAATCACTTCTAATATTTTCGCCTCCGGGTTGAGCATGATATCCACGCAGTGTGTTAAACCTCCAAAAAGTGCTAAGTTCTTGTTCCGTTTTGGAGAATTATCTGTAAATTAAAAAAATGATATCATAATCATTATACAAGTATTAACTAGCAAAGTAGTAATATAACAAAATATTTTTTATACTCTCATTAGCATGCAGTGTGCGAACAATTAAAAGCAGGAACCTACCTACATTAAGAAATGTGTCTACCAATGGGTAACATGCTTTCAAATCCTTCTTCAATCTGTCAACATTTTGGATATTTTGTAATTCACTTAAACCTAAAATATACAATTAATATTTAGTTAGTGTTGCATCAAAATACTATAAATTTACAGTCAAATGCGTTTTCATTTTCTATTAATAGGAATAAACAAGATTTGTGAAATATTACATAATCAACAAGTTTAAAAGCTTTTATGTGAAATTCCAAGTCTTTTCTACTTGAAGATTACTGCTGCAAATTCTCATCAAGCAGAATACAATTATATATTCACCTAAACCAAAAGCGAGATCATGAAAAAAAAAAACAAAGAAAAAAGGATACCTAGCAAATACTAGCATAACAACAACTCACCAAAACAAATAGCAACGAACTGAGGTACACAACGAAACTAATGTACCAGAGCTGTGCATAAAACTTACTTCAAAATCAAAGTACAGGCTACTTTGGCACTAATCGATTACCAACCACTCTAATACTAAGTGGACTCGAAATAAACTGACCTGTTAGTAAAACCAAGGAATTAAAAACATTATCCAGCAAGCGTAAAAGGTGATCATCAGGTAAAGTAGAAGCAGCATTGTGAGACGCTGATTGCAAATTTAATGCCGGGTCAGTGTTGAGTTCCATTAATGTATGCTGAATTCCATGGCCAGGTGTAGGCTCGATTGCAATTAGAACTATGCTGTCTAAACATTTGAAAAACACATCTCATCAACTAGCTTAATTAGGTCATATTATGGCTACTAATCACGACCTACTAGACCCGAATTTTTTACAGCATTTCTTTAAAGTAAGGGTACACACCCACAATTCCACAAGTGTATAACTCAGCAATAAAGTCAAAAGTTGCAGTAAAATTTATGGAAGTGGCTACTGTTCCGTTACGTAATGCCCATAAAGAGCATGAGAGAGCAAAGAATGAGCGCTCATTTACTCTTTTTCATTGTGTAAATTTTAATTATCGTTAGGGTTTGGGTTAGATTTTAGGTTTGGGTAAGGATTAACGTTCGAGATAGAGTTAGGGTTAGACTTTAGGTTAGGTTTAGGGATAAAATAGCGAGTTCTTATTTTTATGTAACGTAACATTAGCCTCTGCCAAAATTTATACTTAAAACATTTACAAGAATAGATGACCAATATCTTCATTAGATAATGCCAAGTTATGAGTTTTAGTGGAAAATTAAAGTATGATCACTTTTTAAAGATTTTAGCATCATTCTAATATTATTACAAATCTCCATACAGTTTAAACAAAAATAGCCGAATTATATAAACAAATATCTTAACAAACCATGAGCTTTGGAAATAGCTAAAATTTAGTTAACATTTATATCACTTTAGTGTTGTTTTCATAAAAAAACTAAATCATAATAAATTTAACAAGTTACAAAAAACAAATGAAAATTGGACTCATGTCGAGTGCCATACCTAACATAGCATACCTCCAGACAAAGCATACTGTAATTTACAAATATAACAATATCATGCCTTTGCTCATGCAATAGAAAATATACTTAAAACCAATAAAAATTACCATCATATATTTTCCAAACAACATGATAATCTTCTGTAATCATACTTTTTAACTTAACATCTCGATTTATTCCAAACATCTGCACACCATACAAAGAGCCCACAACTGGAAATGAAAGTGGAGTGCAACCTACAATCATAATAGATAAACTAGCATAGGAAAGAAAAAGATGATTTACTACGTTATACCAAGATAAATATGATCTGACTAATAATCTTTCACAGCATATCTGCAATTTTGTTGCTCAAGAAGCATTCTCAAATCAGCCCATTTTACTTCATCTTCAGCAACAGCATTCAAACGTAAAAATTACATAAGTTCCACCCAATCTTTACTTGTAACACATCATCACAGATTAAACAAACAAAATATTTAAGATAGGAAAACTTTAATATACATTTGCAGTTTTAAAATTCTGTTTTAGCTACTTCACCAAACTAACCATAATCTTTGATAACCTAATCAAACAATTTTTAAATTTCGTTTTTAATACCGTATATTTGATTTTGGAAGTGTTTTTTTATAAATAAGCATAAACTTATTTGTACGCAAGTCATTGGCCTATATGGAATCAGGAAAAGATTAGAGCTGAATCAATCTTTTAAGTATCATCAATCTACAGTATATTACCTCTCAGTATTGCGTGACAATCAAAAAATGTATTTTGACCATGCCTATCTTACAGTAGCAGTTATGGTGCTCAGATATCATAAAATACACCAAATCGAAACATGCTTTACCAGATACAATACTGAGTAGCCCTGAAGTCAGGTAGTGAGATGTACCACAAATTTGATAACAAACCAGAAATAGTGGCCTGTAAGGTAAAATGTGAGAGTGACTTTGTTACTAAGATTTGTACATAGTAGTAGATATTTTTACATGAGATTTTGCAATGGTGATGATGTAAATTTGCAACACCATTTCATCCAAGATATTGGCTACTGCATCACAAAAGCATGTGTCATAAACATTATTTCCATATACAATACAGTTTGATATATAAGTCTTTTTACAGTATAATAACCCTAATTATCTTTTAAGGCCAAATAGTTTTAATTGTTTTTATAAACAATTGAACACCGTTGCTGCTAACAAATCCTCAATTCCTCATGTTAAAATGTAGATAGATGTACCACCACCAACCTGCTTTAGTTCTGGAAAGAAGTGGAATTCCACCAGCTGCAGTAATGCACATAATATGCTCAGCCATGTCCAGATGTCTCTTGTTTTTAGCCTTTGGCTTATCCACAAACCACAACTTTAAAAACTGGGCATCAAATAACAACACGCTACCACCATCATTCAATAAGCTATATAATATTAACAAAAAACAATAGCATGTCAATTCAGAATTCCAGTTTACTTAAATCTATGAGCATCATCTCAGATCTGCAATTCTAAATCAGAACACAGTAAGCTGTTTCCATTACAAGACTGAAAAATAAATCCGTGGCTAAGTAGATAGAGCATTTGCTACTAAAATGGTACACTCTGGTTTCATTCCCAGTCATGTCAAACCAAAAACACTAAAATTGGTTTTCACAACTTCCCTGCTTGATGTTTAGCAATTAAAGAGA
The DNA here is from genome assembly GCA_963965965.1 of Trididemnum nubilum. Classification (NCBI taxonomy): domain Eukaryota; kingdom Metazoa; phylum Chordata; class Ascidiacea; order Aplousobranchia; family Didemnidae; genus Trididemnum; species Trididemnum nubilum. The sequence goes on from OZ014470.1 coordinate 48,676,740, forward strand.
CAGTGCGTTGTGTTAAGCTCCATCATGTGTCTGTGCATGGTAGACAAGTGACAGCTTGAATCAAAGAACAAAAGGTGACTTTGCTGTCTCCTGGACAAGGCAACTTGGTGCAGGGTGTATAAAATGTAATTACAATGGTACCGGTACAATGGCAGCCCACAGGTCCAGTGCAAAGTAAGCCCTACTCTTGTTGCTTGTATTTTACTCCGTAGCCTACTCTGTACTAAAGGGAGGAAATCACGTCTTTTTGGTGCGACCATTTCGGCGCCACCTATTGGTATTTTGTTGCCGGTCGTTTTCGGTATAGATCGTTTCAGCGCCAAATCGGTGATCTTTGACAGTTCAGTTATTTAGGATTAGGATCAGGGTTAGGGTTTGGGTTAGTCAAAAAACACCGAATATTGGCGCAAAAAAGGTCCGCGTCGAAATGGTCGCGCCGAAAAGTCGTGGACCCTAAAGGGAGTGACTGCTCTGCTGAAAAGGTTGTAAAAGAGAATGAAATGACACTGAGGAATATTCAACTACATTACTTGTTTGGTTTTCCATTTACACTGCACTGCGACAATACATTTTCATTTCAAGAGCGAAGATTAGGTTTAGTCTGAGGTTCAGGGTAAGTTTTACAGTACCTACGCTAAAAATTTAAGTTTGGGTTAGATTGACATCAGAATTAATAAAAAACTAGCCCAGATAAAAATTTCTGGCAAAATTTAGTTGCTTAATCAAAAATAGCCTAGGTTTGTTAATCACTTTGTAAGTCAAGTTTATTTCACCATAAGCTTAAAAGTAAGCAGGCAGGAAATAGCGATAAGACCATGCGGTCATCTAGGTCAACTGCACCTATTAGCAATACTAAACAGTTACAGGCATAAACTTAAGCTTGTCATTGAACATAAAAAAACTCAAAATATCATTCACAATGTAACAGGTAACAATAACTGTGTTGCCAGCTTTGCACAAAATGTTTAGAAAAAAACAAAAAAACACACGCACGCAAAAAAATAACTGACTTTTGCTTGATTAAAAAATTGAATTATTTAGACATTAAACATTGTTAAAAGCTTAACTTGTTTTGTATTAAAGAAGGCAAGTCAGTCATAATTTAGTTTAAAATCATATTCTTATACAGCAATAACATTAAACAAAAAAGACTGAATCAAATTCTTGTATTTTGGATTGACAGGAATAAAACTAAGTAATAATCTGAAGAAACAATTTTGGCAACACTGTATGTAGTATCGTAAAAAAACAAAATTTTTTGCACTATTTACCCAAATAACAATTGGATAATCAAGACAATGACTGTAGTTACATGCAAACAATCCACAAGCCACAACAATGCATTTTTCAGTTCGTCTAAATTCAATCGTGTTTAAGAAAACCAATCGATATAACAAAAAAAACCTAAGCACACATTGACTCAGCATCCAAATCGATTGCATACTAACGCAGTAGATGACTATTCATATTACATCGAGCAAATCTGAATGCCATCAACCTTAAAAAAATGTTTTTCAGCCATAACCCAAAATTAGGACCACCAACTTCTCTAGATTTCCGGAATTTCAATATTTTACGCATTAAATAGACCCTTAGCTTCAAATCAAATTTATTTTTCGAAGATGCAAGACAAATACGCTACAACAACATTGCGTATAGCAGAACATCGTCAGGAAAACATGGCAAAGCCCGAAGGCTTAAAACATACAAAATTATTAGCATTAATTGATGAGATAAATTACGTCATTGCTGTATAGCCATGAAACCTTTTAGCAAAAAACAAGCAGTGCTTATGTACAAAATGTACAATTATATACAGCCATAAAAATAGATGTCAAGGACAACTGGTCTAACAGCTGGATACAAAACACCAAAAAAATAAAAAGTAAAAATAAAAAATAAAAAATAAAAATAAAATTTTTTTAATGAAAAGCTTAGTAACACCAAAAAAAAATACGGTTTTTTCTGTGCAGAGAAAGACTTGTAGGCTACAAGACAGACTAATTTAGTATCACAAGAATACCAATAAAACTGTTCTTTGTAGTTAAAATCGTTGAATTGATACACAGTATACTTAAATTCGTAATGTAGCAGTTAATATTGGTAATCACTGTTGAACCTAGTTTTCAAATAACGTTTTAAATTGTTTTTGAAAGCACTTTGGCTCTGCATATTTCTTACAGTAAATGGTATAGAATTCCATATTTTAACTCCGCTACACATAATTGATTGTTGGGTGACAGTTTTGGAAAAATAGGGATAATGAAAAGACTTACTATTGCGTGTAGAGAATGTGTGCACTTGTTCATTACGTTGAAAGAGCTAGGAACATATCAGGCAAATTGCGGTGGTGCAATTTAAACTTAAGATGCCCGTCGTCAAAATCTGTAGTTCTTTTATTGTGAGAAATTTAGAGTGTTTTGTGATTTATGAATGAAATAGATTTATTGCAAAGTTGTTGCATTTTCTTTATATGGTAATATTGCCAAGATTCCACACTATGATTTCATAATGAAGATAACTTTCAATTAGTGAATGGTAAATTTGCACAAAATTTTCAACGTTAAAGCAATATTTTAATTTAGAAATTACTCCAAAAGAAGACCGTAGTTTATTTAATAGTGTTAGCATATGTGGCTTCCATGAAAGATTTTCATCAATAAGTAATCCTAAAAATGAAATTGCATGCACTTTTTCGATAAGAATATCATTGACATATGTATAAGGATTTATCAATTTTAATCCCTTTCTTTTTGTTTGACGTGAACACTATGAATTTTGTTTTATTTATGTTTAGTGTTAATTTATTGGCAGATAGCCAATTTGTTACTAGAACCAATTCTTTTTGTGCTACATCATATAATGCATTAATATTTTTGTGATGCAGAAATATGTTAGTATCGTCAGCATACATAATAGCATCTGCTTTTTTAAGGCAGTTTTTGAAGTCATTCACATAAATTAAAAACAAAATAGGCCCCAAAATTGATCCTTGCGGAACACCAAATTTATTATCAAAAGAATTTGATAATGCTTCTCCATATTCAGTGATTTGTTTATGATTGCATAAATAACTGGAGAACCAATTATGAGCAGTACCTCGAATTTCACAATGATAGAGTTTAGCAAGTAAAATGCTATGATCAATAGTGTCGAAAGCTTTGGACAAGTCCAAGAACACTCCTAAAGTTGCTTCTATAGATTCCATGGCAGCAGTTATTTTATTAACTAAGTATGTTGCAGCCAATTCAGTAGAATAGTGCTCCCTGAAGCCAAACTGGTATTTGTGAAAGAAATCATTTTTTTCCAAAAACTTGGTGAGTCTAACTTGCACAATTTTTTCAAGGAGTTTAGAAAAGCATGATGATAAGCTTATGGGCCGATAATTAGTAATGCTTTTAGAATCACCTTTCTTATAAATTGGGATTATTTTAGCAGTTTTAAAATGTTTGATAAACTTTTCTTGAAACAGCAACAAGTTAAAAATATGCGATAAAGCTTTTAAAATGTTGTTGGGGGTAAATTTTATTACTTTGGATGGAATATCATCTACGCCACAGCTTGATCTTGGTTTCATGGTAGTAATTATACTTTAAATTTCTTCAACGGAAGTGGGTTTAAGAATATTGTGTTTAAAGTAGGTTGAGGTAAAAAGTCAGCAAATTTAGCAGAGGTCCAAAAAATTTTTTTGACCAAATTTTCAGCTATTGTTGAGAAGTAGGAGTTAAAATGGTTTGAAATTTCTGCATCATCAAATATCAACTCATTGTTAATGAAAAATTGATTCTTAGTTTTGACTTTTGATTTAACTAAAAGCTGATTGATTATTTGCCATGTTTTCTTTAAGCTCTTTTTGTTTTCCACAAGTTTAGATTGTATGTATGCTTGTTTTTGTTTTTTACAAGTCTATCGTAGTAATTTCTTATTTGAGCGTATTTACTTTTATTTTTTTCATTAGGTTTTTTCATAAATTTTTTATACATTCGCTGTTTAGTTTTGTAGATGGTTTAAAGCTCAGAATCATACCAAGTTGCACTCTTATTTTTGTATTTTTTTGACTTGAAATAATTTATTACAGGAAAGTTATCATTAAAGATTTTGCTGTAGTTACATTCAAAGTTACTGTAAGCATCATTAACATCAGTCGATGTCAAAATTGGTCTAGTGTCGACATTTTGCAAGGCTTCAATAAATTTTATCAAATTTTTACTGCTGCAATTTCGTTGTTGTTTGCTTTAATTTCTGATTTGAGTTGGAGGATTATGTAATTGTACACAAAGAAGAATGGGTAAATGGTCAGCCACAAAGTCTACCATTACAGCGGACGCTAGCTTTTAGTTGAGTATGTTGGTCCACATATGATACAGCACTGTAGCAGAAGTAGCTGTGAATCTGGTTGGTTTTGTGATAGCAGGATAAAAACTGTTTTCATACATTAAATCAATAAAATCACTGACACAATTTTTGTCGTACTTTAATAAATTGTAATTTTGATCACCAGTAATTATAGTCGGAGTTTGGGATTTAGAAATTGCTTTTAATATTGGTGTTAGATGATCAATAAACTGCATGTTGGCTGTTAATTCCTGATTTGGTGATCTGTAAACAGTATATACCATTTGTAAGTTTATCATTGTTGAGTGAAATATCAATGAACAAAGATTCAAAAATTTTTTCAATCATTTTAGAATAGCTATTTTTTATAGTGAATGATAAATTTTTTTTGATGTAAAAGGCCACGCCTCCTCCGCAGTATTTACTTCTACTATTTGTCACCAAAACATAATCTAAGAAAGCATTGAATTCTCCTAGCTGACCATCTTTAATCCAAGTTTTATTTAAAGATATTACATGTGGTTGATTTTTCATTGAAGTTACTAATATTTTTAGTTTGTCATAGTTAAGAGCTAATGATCTGATGTTTAAATGCATAACGATTAACGAACATCTTTGGTTCATGCCTTCCACTAAGAGCGAAGTATTTTCGAAAGTAATGTAATTATGGTCAATGAAATCAAGATTTTCTTCTGTTAAATTGTTTTCAAACTGACTGTTGTGCAAATCAGTTTTCCAATTATCGCTATCAGTATTTGAAAACTAGATGGGAGTTTGCCAGCAAACCCAGTGAACGACCGACGCGTAGTTTATAATGCTGTGACGCTCAAAAGTACTTTTTGTCAACCGTGAAATCAGCAATTATTCAAAATATTTAATTTTGGAACCTTCATAAAAGTACAAATCAAGTCAAAAAATTATCAACGTTATCGTTTTTGATCCTAAAAAATAACCCATCAGGTTAAGTCATTGAAAAATCAATTGTTGGAGGGCAAATTTATGGTTTTTGGAATTTACAGGATATTGAGCACCAGTGCTGGGCACCGCAAGTTTTTTTTTTAAAGTCCGCAGTCCGCAAGTCCGCAACCGAATTTCAAATTGCTTAATCCGCAACCGTAAGTCGGCAATTGCATGTTTTTAAGCTTAATCCGCAAGTACGCAACGACGTTTCAGGATTCTTGAATCCGCAACCGCAAGTCCGCAACTTCAAAATTCTTGAAGTCTGCAAGCGCAAGTCCGCGACTTTTTATGAACCGAGTGGAAGAGTTTTGCAATCAACCATGTCCCGAAGTGATCTGCTCAGAGTTGATTAGCAAACATAAGTCAAAAGTTGTGACTTGTGGGAAGCATAGCAAGCGTATGGTGGATACATTCCACACAATACGAAGAATTACCAAATCACATAACCATTGATTGTAGTAAATGTAGCACAACATAACTTGTTGTTGAGCTGCTTTTTCGAGATGGCAAACTTCAGAATTGCCCAGCTCCCTTTACTTTTAGGTCCAGTTCAAGACATATGTATTATGTAAACAGTTGTATTTTTGGTTAAAGTTTTTCGGTGTCTTGGCTAAAGGGAGTGTAGCCCCCAACCCTCCTATCTTCTTGGATACCCAAGAGGGTTTGGAATTTCAAACATTGTCAAAATATATATTTTATCGACAACTTGTACACTGTCTTCCCAGTTTCCAGTAACCTTTTCCATAGTTTGTCTTGTCTAAACCTGTGAAGGTGATTAAACCTGAGTAACTAAACCTGATTAACTTGTACAATGCACATGCGTTATTTTATCGACAACATATAGTGACTGATAATAATAAAAAAAACAAAAAAACATCGTATTCAAGCGTAAGCCATTGGAACTATGTCAAAATATTTGTCTCTTAAACATCTGCTGGTATAAAAAAAAAATTAACGTCCTAGCTTGAGCCATTCAAAAAATTGATTTTGGGGGATCCATTTGAAGGGGTCCCAAGGAAAGTGGTACCCCAAACCATGTCAAAATATTTGTCTCCTAAATATCTATTGATATCAAAAAAAAACTGGCACCCTAAGTTAAACCAATAAAAAAAATTATTTTTGGGGGTCCATTTTGGGGGGGTCCCCGGGGGAGTGGTACCTCCAAACCATGTCAAAATTTTTATCTCTTAAGTGTCTACTGATATCAAAAAAAAAACTGGCACCCTAGGTTAACCCATTAAAAAATTCATTTTTGGGGGTCCATTTGGGGGGTCCCCGGGGGGGTGGTACCCCAAACATGTCAAAATATTTATCTCTTAAATATCTACTGATATCAAAAAAAACTGGCGCTCTAGGTTAAATCGTTAAAAAAATTTATTTTTGGGGGGTCCCCGAAGGGGTGGTACCCCCAAATTATGTTAAAATATTTGTCTCTTAAATATCTACTGATAACAGAAAAAACTGGCACCCTAGCTTGAGCCGTTCAAAAATTTGATTTTTTGGGGCCCCATTTTGGGGGGGTCCCCGGGGGGGTGGTACCCCCAAATCATGTCAAAATATTTTTCTCTTAAATATCTACTGATATCAAAAAAAACTGGAACCCTAGGTTAAATGGTTAAAAAACTTGCTTTTGGGGGGTCCATTTGGGGGGGTCCCCGGGGGGGTGGTACCCCCAAACCATGTCAAAATATTTGTCTCTTAAATATCTACTGATATCAAAGAAAAATGGCACCCTAGGTTTAATCGTTAAAAAATTCATTTTTGAGGGGGTCCATTTGGGGGGGTCCCCGAAGGGGTGGTTACCCCCAAATTATGTCAAAATATTTGTCTCTCAAATATCTACTGATAACAGAAAAAACTGGCACCCTAGGTTGAGCCGTTCAAAAATTTGATTTTTTGGGGGGGTCCCCGGGGGGGTGGTACCCCCAAACCATGTCAAAATATTTCTCTCTTAAATATCTACTGATATCAAAGAAAAATGGCACCCTAGGTTAAATCGTTAAAAAACTTGCTTTTGGGGGGTCCATTTGGGGGGTCCCCGAAGGGGTGGTACCCCCAAATTATGTCAAAATATTTGTCTCTCAAATATCTACTGATATCCAAAAAAACTGGCACCCTAGCTTGAGCCGTTCAAAAATTTGATTTTTTGGGGCCCCATTTTGGGGGGGTTCCCGGGGGGGTGGTACCCCGAAATCATGTCTAAATATTTCTCTCTTAAATATCTACTGATATCAAAGAAAAATGGCACCCTAGGTTATATGGTTAAAAAAATTTGTTTTTGGGGGGTCCATTTGGGGGGGTCCCCGGGGGGGTGGTACCCCCAAATTATGTCAAAATATTTGTCTCTCAAATATCTACTGATATCCAAAAAAACTGGCACCCTAGCTTGAGCCGTTCAAAAAATTGATTTTTTGGGGCCCCATTTTGGGGGGGTTTCCGGGGGAGTTGCCCCAAAAAAATTTCAGGAGACACAATTGCGTATGTACCTCAAAAACTTCACACAAAAATTAGATTTCTATGTTTTGTGGTTTAGGAGAACTCGAGCGTACAAGATTTAGGAAGAAAAAAAAGGAAAAAAAAGGAAAAAAATAAGAAAAAAACCTCATCGCGGCCGAAAGTGGGTTGGTAGGGATGAAAGGATATCTTAAGACATATAACCATGAGAAATATTTTTTGCCGTACTTAAGCCGTTTTTGACTTAGACCGCTTTTTACGCCAAACTTTTGGGGCGGTTTTCGGGTCATAAACCCGAAGTCACGTGACCGATTGCCTCGAAATTTGGAACAAACATAAAACTCATTAATCTCAAACTGCTGTCAAAATTTCATGTAGTTAGACCAAACGGTTCTCGAGTTATAAGCAAAAGTCTGAAATCTCGCACTCATTAGTTAGAAAATGGCCGAGTAAAAACAAAGGAACACGCGACGCGAGCGTCGGTCGTTCCAATAATTTATTAAGATTAGAGAGATCTAATTTGGTTTTAGACAGAAGTTTATCTTTATTACTGAACAAAGAATCAAATACTTTGCTAGTACAATAGTAAAACGGCAAAGCTTTCAGTAAACATTTTGAGCAAGTCCATTCAGTCTCCTCACCTTCATTATATACATAGATTTATAAATTCAGCTGTAGTTAATTTTTCGCATTTTGCATGCATCCAGTGATTACCAGTATTACAAAATATAGCATCCTCGTTATCAGAAACAAATTTCAAGCATACGGGACATTTTAATGTTAGCATGTATTATATAATTATGAAACAGAATCCTGTAATAGATTAACAATGCACAAAATTCTAAGGTTTGATGTAACTTTGCACTAACTGTTAGTCTATTTTCAGTGGTAGTGTGCTAGTTTTAGGAATGCCAAGTTAGCCAAGCTTTCAACTGTTAACATAGCTTGTAAATTAGGTAAACAATTCAGCAATAGGAGTTACCTTGGTCTTGTGGCTTTGATATTGCAGATGGATCAGATTGTTCTGGAAGGCTTTCTACTAACCTATATAGATCCAGTTGACAATGTATTGCTTCTCTTTTAGAATTAATTTCACAATATATTGTTCCATTGAAGGTCCAGACCTTATCTTTTCCAATAAAACTTTGTGTTTCAGTAAACAAGGCTAGGCGCATTCTAGTGAATGATTCAGTTAAGGCTAACCCAGATCCAGCAAGCATTTTCTTCTTTCGGAAAACATTGTTTCAATTCGATCTCCTTAAAAACTTGATTATGATTGGGACTTTTCCGTTTCTTGCTTTAGGCAAAGGATGAGCAATGAATATCTATAAGATTTTTTGACAAATGGAGTCCCAGTCTTTGATTTATAATAGACAGCAATACTTCAAGAGACTAGGAATAGTTGTCATGACAATTAGGTAACTTTTGAACGTTAATACCATGCAGAATAAGGCAGTTTCTTTTGCTATATTGTTCTAAATTGTCCAACCCCAATTCAAATTTTGTTATCATGTCAGAAATTAGTCTAAATCTGAAGTAGAGTTCTTCAATTTGTTAGCTTAATCTTCCTATTTCAATGTCAATTTGCTGATTATTATTAGAAGTAATGCCAGGCTTTACCATAGAGTGGCTTTGATCAGCTAGGATTTTTGTTGAGTTGGAACTTGCTTTGATCTGCTTTTGGGCTTCCCGGATTTCATCTATTTCTGATTCAATTACTTTAACAGCTTGTTTAATTTCGTTGAGGTCCATTTTATTACCAATGTCTGATGTTGAATACGGTGTAAATGTTAATGTAATACCGGGTACCGTACCGTAATTCAGCTATACGCTTAGGCTACTCTGGCAATATTACTAGCCTACCTATCAGTTTTCATACCTTATTCCTAAATCTTATTCAAATAGCTTAAGTGGACCAAACACGAACACTGAAGTTACGCTAAAAGAAAAAAAAGAATTTCAGACAATTATAGATAAGGTATGGAATAAAACAAATATCTTGGCCATACCATAGTCAAATTGTATGCATTGCAGCCTTTAGAAAGAAGAATATGAGGATCTACAGCACAAGCACTGTACGATTTTGAATATAAATTTCTGGAATTTCAAACACACTTTACAGTATAAACCCAAATATGCAATATCCACACCACGTGGTTTTGTTTTTTTTTCGAAAATAATTAAAAATGTAGAAAATGCAATCAATATTTTTAAAATATTACTTTTTTAACCAGTTTGATAGTCCTACGTATATCACTTTATGGCAGTTAAAGCAGTGAAGAAAAACAATAGCAGAAGGTTACTGTATAAGGTATGATTGTAATAGTATGGCCAACTAGTACTACAGTATGGCTATAGCACTACAGTAGGCCTAGCAGGTACCGGTACCAGTAGCAATTGAATTAGATCAAATGATGCATGCTGCATGGTACAAATTTCTCAACCTGCAACACTTACGGTAGCCTACCGTACTTTCTTACCCTGCATCAACTAGGCTAAGATAGTACAGTAGTACTGGTAGCCTAGGTAAGGTGCTAACTGCACCTTATCAATAGGCTGTATCAATCATAACCTTGGCTACAAGTTCATAAGTAGGCCAACTACACAACATAATTTGAATTTGAACCCTTTCGGAAAAAAAAATAAAACAAAAACGGAATTTTTTGAAAGGCTTTATTTCACCGGAAATTTTTATCTACTTTTTTAATAATTCTGTTATGATTTACAGCTCCGGCGTTGAAGTTAAAACTGAAACCATGCGTGTCAATAACACAGAAGAAAGCGAGAAACTATGCTAGTGAATGTGAATGGTACGCCTAGTCAAGAGTTTTTTGAGATCTTCAGAAAAGGTTTTTTTTTGGTCATGGCCGACTAGCATTGGAACTGTTATCGTCACGCATGACTAATGATGAAATTTTCGGGTCAAATTTGAGATCAAAATGCTTTGTGTCTTGTGGGTCGAGGTGCGTTAGGTTCATAGGCGTAACCAGGATTTTTGATAGGGGGGAGGCCGTAACCACAAATCACAGGCAATGACGTCATCAGAATCTTCGAAAGAGGAATTTTTTGTGGGGACAAAGATATCGTAGAATGGAAGATTAGAAGCCGATGCCTGGTGCTGGCACGTGACTATGAACTCGTTCAAGGGAGAGGGCTTAAACCATTAGTTAAAAAGCGACAATGTCTAAATTGGGAGACGTGTTTGAGTAAAGAAGTGTACTGTAATTTAAGCATATCCCAGACGGGGTCTGGGGGCGCAAGCGGGTCTGGGAGTGGAGGCAATCTAGGGGCAGAAGTGGAGCCTCCAGCTGCTGGGCGATTTTTCGTAATTTTTTGGGAAAAAAAGGCTATTTTAATACCATTAAATCACCTTTTGCTCTTATTCAGAGCTATTTGAAAGTACTAAATTTTTAACATTTGAAACCCAATTGAAAAAATTAATTAATCGTTTGCGTGCTATCTGGCCTAAAGGCTACCAGCGCGGAAGCCAAAGGAAGAGTTACCAGAACGGCGACTTTTTAAAAGCAAGCAAGGCGAAAAAGTTAGCACGCAAACGATTAATTATAAAAGCTCTGGCCAGCAAACGTCAAAACGTCACAACTAAATTATTGAAAAAATTAAGTTGTTTAGTCCTCTTATTGCTTGCAATTTAAGTTCAAAATCTTGCATTTTGGGGTTAAATTTTTTAACCCTTATCGGCACTACTGTCCACAATTTGTCGACACGGGTCACAAAAGGTATTGCTGCTCTCGAAAAAATCATCCGAAAGATCTGTTTTTCGACTATGATGAAGATTTGTAAACTTGCCTTACGGAGGAAAACGAAAATTAAATAATTGGTTGTATTTTATATTATATTGAAAAAACATATGTTGTCGCACTACTGTCCACAAATGTGGACAAAGGAGTTTTGCTGATGTAATACATGGAAATGAGGACTGGTTTGTGGCTATTTCATTTTGTTGTGTTTTTGCTTTGTTCTAGGATGCATTCATGCCAAAACTAGGTTAATCCCACGATTAAAATTCAGCTAGTAACCGTTTCTCTGGAAATTACGACGATACAATACGTGTGAAAAGCAATGACAATAGATTACTGTCACGTGATAATTTCTTTCATTGTTTTGCCTACAACTGCTTTGAGCATATCTAGCGTCATTTTCAACTGCAATTTATTGCTTGCCACATCAGCTAACAATATAGCCTAAAGAATGTTTTTTTAGGCAGAAATAATGAATAGAACTATGGCTAGTTTATCACTGAAGTGGCAGAGGAAAACACTACGTTTTTATGGTTATGTGTGCAAGGACATTTGTGTTAGCCTAAGCAGTATAAAGCCTATCATACCGTAATAGCTGTTTTAGATGTTTCTCAGTTAGCTATAACATGAAAAAGTAAAGTTTGGTTACCCTGAAACTCTGAAATAGAAATGGGGCGTTTACACAATATAACTTTAGAAGTTCTTACTAGAAAAAGCTGTAAATATGATGCCAGGACCAAATTTAGTAAGCGCACTTTGTATTTTACTGTGAGGCTTTTATAAGCATTTATTAGGATGAGTTTTTGTGTATCTGATTTTATTTACTTCTTAGCAGCTTACATATCAAAGGGTAGACTACAATAAATGTAATCATGTGTTGGCGATTTACTTTACGTGAAGCATGCAACCAGCTTGGGTTGATAAATGACCTGAGCGATGATGATGATAATGGTGAGGATGCAGAGTTTATCCCGGTAGAAGACGGTAAGGATGACGAAGAGGTTGTTGAGGATGACGGGGAGGTTGCTGTTGATGATGAAGGAGATATCGAAGCATTTGAAGAGAGAGATGATAATGAAACAGATGATGATGAAGCCTCTAGAGACGAAGCTGCAAATTCGGATCACAGTGATGGAGAAGGTCGTGCTTTTGACTGCATACCGAGTAAAAGTGGCATTTCGTACACAACCCAAGAGATTCCTAATCGAAGACGACGTCGAAATATCCTTACACAACGACCCAGAGCTATTGCTACCCCTCAAACTGAAATCGAAAGTTCTGAGCATATGTGTACTGCCTGGTTATCCATACCGGCACTACAGTAATTGTATTACTCCGCTAGTTTCATACAGTACGGAGTTCGGTTGAGGGAAACCCCCAGTTTTAAGCAGTAGGAAATAAAAATGCGTGTTCGTTGTTTTTCCTCTACAGGGATATTTTGGATATTAGTAGTAACGATTATGTGCGTGGTTTGAACTTGGATACCGTCTAACAGAAGTTAAACTGTGAATTTGGACCGGAGAACAGCATATACGAACAGTGAGTAGACCTTACAACTACAAAGTGGTGACCCCCGACTAGGCCTAGCCTGCCTACCAGCCTAACTGATTTTCTTCCAATTTTCAATTCTACTCGTTATCATTGGATCATTTCAACATTAATACGACTGGACTTCTGGATTATCAAACTTAGCCTAGCCTATAGACTACCCGGCTGTTGTTTCATTAGCCTACACCTTCAACTCCCAAGAACAATTCATTTCTGTGCTTGTGGGACAAAGCATAGGCTACTTTCATCTGGAATTTGGCTTGATATTGATAGCCTATAGACTGAAACATTACTTGCTTACCGAACTGTTAACTGTACCTTATTGAGTTTGCCAGCTTAGCCTATTGGTACAATTTTCTGTGTTGGAATAAAGTTCAGCATCATAATTCATAACTGATAATTTGTGATTGGATAGCAGTAGGCTAGTACTTTGTGATCAGCTACACTTTGCATGAGTGCTCATAATATTAACCTTAAGTTCTCTGCTATTTTGGTGTGTTTTATTATAGTGTTTGGAGTTTGCTACCTTTTTATTGATTTAAATTTATGTGCTGTAGTCCCTCATTTTCTGCTTAACCTTACCAGTATGTCTAAACCCAACACTAGAAGTCACACTAGATCAGAAGCAACCTATGCTAGTACATCATCTGTAACACTTGCAATAAACACATCATGTGTCACTCCTTCATCGTCACGTACACCACTAGCAGTCAATGATAATAATCCAACACAAGCTAATTTAGGCTCATCTTTTACAGATATTCAATTCACTGCTACATCTGCTTCTTCACCTTTAACACAGCATTTTTCTCAATGCACTATGGGTACCTACCCACACATTGTATCGCCATTAAATGCTTTAGCTACCCATCCTTCAACTTCTGTTGCTTCTCCGATTTTTGTTTCTACCATGCCTCAATCGAGCATTACTTCACCTTTTGTTTCATCTTCAACTGCACCTTCTCCATCATTCATTTTTACAGCTCCTGCTCCCACCCCTTTAAAGTTTAGCACTGCTGATGTTCCTTTATGGTTTCAACGTTTTCATGCTCGATATCGAAAACTTCACTTAACTGATGAAGAGCTTTATTATGAGCTTTTGAATTGCTTGGAAGACGCCCATCTTCATCGGATTTCTCATCTAATCAAGCACAAACCTCCATCCTTCCTTGCTTTGAAAGAAGCTTTGCTGCAAGTCTATGACATACCAGCTGCACAGCGACAGTTAAATCTTTCTCAAATTCCAGGCTTGGGCGATCGTGCTCCATCAGAACTTCTTAATGATTTACGTGTTACGCTTGGTAAAGATGATTCTGCAGATGAAACTGCCAAAATGCTCCTGCTTAGTGAATTTTTGAATAGAATGCCCCATGATATGCGGCGTATTCTACGTTTGTTTCAAGATGAGCCACTTGATCTTATTGCATCTAAAGCTGATGCTTTACTCCAGGACAGATTTTTTAATCGGTTTTCCCTTTCTCCTTCCCAGCCCTTGCAGTACATGCCTGGTTTTTCATTCCAACCGCCTATTGCTGCTCCACCTCTTTTCCACCCCCCTACCGCGGCCCCTTCACTTCTTCCAGCACCGTTGAATTCTGTTTCTCCACGAAGACCACCTCGCTCTTCACTGCTGTCCTCCCATCATTCTTCTCTCCCTATGTCTGTTGTTCACCAACCTCCACCCAATCGCATTTCTCTACCACGCTTTACTGCCCCTATTCAACCGGCCAATCGATCTGTTGATCGCACTACAATTATTAATGGCTTGTGCTATTATCATCGTAACTATCCCCAGAACCCTCATTTTTGTGTTGCAGGCTGTAAGCATCACAATTCTTTAAACTCCAATGGCGGCGTATCAAGATTTCACCACCCATCTTTTCGATCAATACGCTAGATGCGTCGCCTAACAAAACACCATACATATTGTTACATGATCAGCACAACGGCATAACATTTCACATAGACACTGCAAGCCCACGTTCACTGATCCCCATGCACCTTTTTCCGGATTTTCATAATGGGATTAGATCCTGTGACTTATTTGCCGTAGACGCTAAGCCACTCACTCAGGCTGGTGAGATGGATCTCACTCTGTCATTTGACACTTTGCCCAACAATAAGTTTGTACACACATTTATTCTTGCTGACATTTCACATCCCATTTTGGGACTTGATTTCTTGCACAATAACCACATCATCATTGATACACATTCTTACACAGTCTCCCTAGGTGAATCATCAACTTTTTTTACTCAGATACCACCTCTTCCTAACGTAGATCTTGATAAGCTCTCTTTATTGGACATTTTAGCCTTGTATCCTAATCTTATATCTGGAGAACTTCATGTGAACAAGAAAGTTCACCCTTTTGAACATTCTATTGATGTCGAAGGACCGCCAATCACCTTTAGACCTCGACGCCTGAGCCCAGAGAAAACAAGAGAACTTAACAGGCAACTTGACGAAATGCTGAGACTGAACATTATCAGAAGTTTAACTAGCCCTTGGGCCAGCCCAGTTCACCTTGTCAAAAAAAAAGATGATTCCTATCGCTTAGTTATTGACTACAGAGCTATCAATAAAAATACTCGGAAAATGAACTACCCACTTCCTCGGATTCAGGATTTTACAGCAAATGTTCATGGCTGCACCATTTTTAGCTGTCTGGACTTAAAATCTGCCTTTTGGCAATTGGATGTTAAAGCAGGTGATAGAAAATACACATGTTTTTCTACGCACCGTGGAAATTTTGAGTTCAACAAAATGCCTTTTGGATTAACTTATGCATCTTCTTCTTTCCAGCATTTTATTAACCACGTGTTGCGAGGAACTGAATCTTTCTGTTTTTCTTTCATTGATGATATTTTCATCTTCTCTCAAGACTTAAAGCAGCACAAAGCTCATTTACTTGACATTGCCAACAGATTGGATGCTTATGGTCTCACTTTAAACATGTCTAAAACTTCTCTTGCTCAATCGGAAAAAGAAGTACTTGGTTACCAGTTGTCTCCTAAAGGTATTTTACCTTTGCAAAACAAAGCCACTACCATTGAAAAATTTCCATTGCCTACAACAGTCAAGTCTTTACGCCAATTTCTTGGAATGGTCACTTATCAAAGACGTTTTCTCAAAAATGCAGCTGGACTTTTGCAACCTCTCAATGACCTTTTGCAGGGCAAAGTGAGGAACACTGACCTCATAAACTGGACTGATTCTGCTAAAGCTGCTTTTCTTGACACCAAAATGGCCTTGCAAAACATCACTATCTTGGCTCATCCTGATGACAAAGCCGAGTTACAATTAAAATGTGATGCAAGTGGTGTTGCAGTTGGAGCAATTCTCGAGCAGTCTCGTGATGGTAAAGTGGAGACCTTAGGTTACTTCTCAAAAGCATTACATGGTCCTCAAACACGTTACTCTACGTACGATTTGGAATTACTAAGTGTCTACCTCAGTGTTAAATACTTTGAGCATCTTTTGTATGATCGACATTTTGTGATCTACACTGACCATAAAAGCCTTGTCAACAGCTTTAATAAGCCATCTGAAACTCATTCTCCACGTCAAGTTCGACATTTGAGCTACTTAACTCAGTTTAATTGCGATATCCTTCATCTTCCTGGTAAAGATAATGTAACTGCTGATTGCCTATCTCGGGTAGTAATTGAACATGTTTTGCAACGAGATCAACTTCCGTTTTCTGCTGTTGACATTGCTCTTGAACAACGCAAGTACCCTGCATTGCTTGACTTTCCACCGGATTCCTCCATTTCCGTCTCAGAAGAGCCCATTTCTAACTGTGATCTGTCTCTGTTTGTTGATGTGAGTAAAGGTTTTCCCAGGCCCATTATTCCACCATCTATGCAAGATAAGTTAATTTGGCATTACCACAACCTTGCACACACTGGCATCAAGGCTACTCAAAAGTGCATTCAGCAACGTTATGTTTTCTATAACATGCACAAACAGATACGCGACCTGGTTAAAAGTTGTATTGCTTGTCAGCGTTCCAAAACCACTCGCCATGTAAAATCACCCATCCATCCCATTCCTATGCCCTCTAGTCGTTTTGATTCCATTCATGCCGACATCTGTGGGCCTTTTCCACCTTCACAAGGCAACTGTTATTTGCTGGTTTGCGTTGATCGTTTTACCCGTTGGGTCGAGGCATATCCCATGAGTGATCAATCTACTGAATCTGTAATTACAGCCTTTGGCAAGCATCTTCAAACCTTTGGAACATGTTCTTCACTCCACACAGATTCTGGATGCCAATTTACTTCTTCGACCTTTAAAGAGTATTGCAAATTTTTGTGTGTTCAACATCACTTGAGCAATATTCGCTACCCACAGTCTAATGGTCTTTGCGAAAGATACATTAAAACTATCAAAACGGCTCTTACCGCCAAGTTAGACAGGAATCACTGGACAAGATACGTGCCGCTAATCATCTTGTCCATCAATAATATGTACAAGGAAGATTTAAAATCCAGCAGTGCTGAGTTAGTTTTCGGACAGACTCTTCGCCTTCCAGGTGATTTATGCTATGATACTCCCAAACCTCGAGTCAGTTACCCAAGTGACATGCTTCTAGCCATGAGAAAATTCGCTAATGCGTGTAAGCCTACTGATACCCGTGTTGCTCCATTGACATCTGAGCACATGCCTCACATATTGCAAAATTGCACTCACATTTACATAAGGAATGATCCCATCAAGGCTAATCTTACCCCCACCTATGATGGCCCCTTTTTCGTTGTTTCCAGAACCAACAAAACCTTCCATGTTCTACGTAACAATACACTTTATGCTGTTGCCATCAACAATGTCAAACCTGCCTTTTCTTTGCCTTCGCCGGTGAGTGCGACATTTGATTTTCCTTTCATGCCTACAGCTCCTTCACATGTGCCTTCATCACACACGACTACTCATCACACACATGATTACAATTTGAGACATGCTCCACGGCCTACTATCTTTCCTGATTTTGTTATGTCGTAGGTGGAAGTGCATGTGTGCCGTAACCTTGCTGTCTTGCTGTAGCAACAATAAGTAGGCACTTCGTTATTTTGCTGCATTTTCTTTTATTACATTAACACATTTGTGCTCTCTTATGTTGTCTGCTAGTAGTTCAGTTTTTCTATCTGTTAATATCATCATCTTGTTATGAAGGTGTGTTTTCTACATGCTCATAATGTTTTACATTGCATCGACTGCATGCGTAATTTTACAGTACCGGTACTTAGATACTTGATCCCTTTTTGTTGTCCTTGTTCGTGATTAGGCTTAGTTAATGGCCATAACTATTCCTAAGCACGGATTTTTTTCCATCATAATTTTTACTTGTATACAAGATTGTAATAATGTATATCCTTGCCCATCCTTAAGATAATGGCCCTCTTATCTTAGGATTATTTTCCTGTATAACGTAATGGTTTGTTAAATGCAACTGCTATACTGTAATCTTGTCTGCATAATGTTGTGTACGTTGCTCGTAAAGTGAGAGATTTTGATTTTTTTTTTTTGCCTTTGTTTTGGGACTAATTTTCCTTGAAGGGGGAAATCTGTAGTGCCTGGTTATCCATACCGGCACTACAGTAATTGTATTACTCCGCTAGTTTCATACAGTACGGAGTTCGGTTGAGGGAAACCCCCAGTTTTAAGCAGTAGGAAATAAAAATGCGTGTTCGTTGTTTTTCCTCTACAGGGATATTTTGGATATTAGTAGTAACGATTATGTGCGTGGTTTGAACTTGGATACCGTCTAACAGAAGTTAAACTGTGAATTTGGACCGGAGAACAGCATATACGAACAGTGAGTAGACCTTACAACTACATATGCTCACAGAAGAAATAATGCGAACTGTTCTCAGGAACACTAATAGAAAAGTTAGGGAGCTTCGACGCACTCTATCTACACCTCAAAATTACCACAACTTTTCAATAGAGGAATTCAAAGCTGCCTTAGCATTACTCCTGCGGGCTGGCAGTGACAGGGACAATTTCACTGAGTTGAAAAATTTATGGGAAGTTGGAGACAGCAAACCTTTTTACAGGGCTGTCATGTCCTTGAACCGCTTTAAATGTTTTCTTAAATGTATAAGGTTTGATAGTTGGCAAACACGGGAGCAGAGAAAGGTAAATGACTAGTTTGCTGCTATTTCAGAAATATGGGGAATTTTTCTTGGAAATATTCGACGCGTATATGTTCCAGATAAATGCATAACTGTGGATGAACAGTTGGTGGGGTACAGAGGCCGAATTCTAGGTAGAACGTACATGCCATCCAAACCAAGAAAGTACGGACTAAAAATTTTCTGGGCATGTGAATCTAGCACTGGATATGCTCTGAACGCAATTGCTTACGGTGGAAAAGAAGGAGATCAGGTTCATAGAAATTTAGGTCAAGATATTGTGCTTAGATTGCTGGAACCCTATTATGGAACTGGAAGAGATGTTTGCACAGATAACTTTTTTACAAGTTATAATCTTGCAAAACTATTGCTTGAAAAGAGTTTAACTATACTCGGAACAATAAGAACACATCGCAGAGAAATTCCAAGTATCTTGAACAACAGAATGGAGTTATACTCATCTAAGTTTTTATACAATCATGACGATGGTGTGTGTGCTTGGTTGCATACCAAGCTAAAAAGAACAAAAAGCCCGTTATGCTTTTGAGCTCAACACATACAGATAGTTTGGTGACTGCTGAGGAATCTAAAAAGCCTCTTGTGATTTTGGATTGTAACCAAAGGAAAGGTGGCGTTGACAGGTTTGATGAAAATTTAGAGGAGTTTTCATGCCGCAGAAAAACAGTTAGATGGCCACTGTTATTCTTTTACAACATGGTTGACGCTGCAGCTAACAATTCGTATATCTCGATGAAAAAATCTGGGAGATATTCAAAATCAAAAAAAGAATTTTTGAAAAACTTAACTTTTCAACTAGCAAAACCTGCTGTTGAGGCTCGTCTGAGGCTTTTGAATCAAAAGCACACTGTTAGAGATGCAGCTTCCCAGGTGGGCTTTTCTTTACCCTTTGAATCCAGCATTCGCCCCGGTCCCACATCCAGCCGTCAAACAAGATGCAGAATTTGCAAGAAACATACGAGATCACGTTGTGATAATTGTGGGAAAGGAGTGTGCCCACAACATAGAAAAATTGTTAAATCATGCAAATGTGGTTTTTGTGCTTGAATATATATATATTCTATCTGTATGACAATTTTTTGCCATTTTTAAAATTTTTTTCGTTGACCTACTTAGCCATTTAAAGGTAACTTTTGTTCTTTTTTGTGTTCTTTATACTAATACACTACTTGCAAACATAAATCTGAAGAGAATCCGCCTAGAACCAGGTTTATATAGGTTGTCCACAAAATGTAGACAGTAGCGCTACAACGTATGTGTTTTCAGTAGTACTGATAAGGGTTAAGTGATTTGGCTCAGGTAGGGGAAAATAAAGTCCAAAACACGTTCAAAATCTTGCATTTTGGGGTTAAATTTTTTAAGTGATTTGGCTCAGGTAGGGGGAAAGTGTAGAGAGATGTTTTATTTTGCTGCTTTTATACAACTTTGTTGCTGCGCTGAGACTATTTGGGTGTTTATATTGCTGTGTACTTTTCGTTTCCGACATTATATCATTTGTACTGACTTGAGTCACGCCACATGGTGGCAGCAGTGTAAGCGATCATGGTGGCAGCGGTGTAAGCGATGTTGTTTCAAATCTCACCGCCAGAACAGTTCAATATTGATCAGCCTGAAAATTGGGCACCGTGGATTCGTAGATTTGAGCGATACCGGCTAGCATCCAAGTTGAACGATGAATCGGAGAAAAGTCAAGTCAACATGCTGATGTATTTACGAGGCGACAAAGCTGACAGTATTTTGAGTTCGTTTCGGCTAAGTAAAGAGCAATCTAATTCGTATGATACGGTTAAACAAAAATTTCAAGATTACTTCAACGTACGGCATAATGTCATTTATGAGAGAGCAAAGTTTAACCTTCGGAAACAAGAAGTTGGCGAGTCAGTACATGACTTCTTAACATCGCTACATACGTTAGTTGAAACTTGCAATTACGGTAACCTTCGAGATGAAATGATTCGCGACCGTATTGTTGTTGGAATTTTGGACAAGTCGCTTGCTGAAAGACTGCAACTAGACGCGGCATTAGCCTTAGATGGATGCATTAAACTTGTGAGAGGCACGGATGTAGTGAAAAAACAGCAAAAACTGTTATCTGCGCATGCCAACGATTTTGCAATAGCGGGCATTCAAAACTCTTCAAAAGCGCGTGCATTCAAGACTCTTCGAAAGCGCGTGCATCGCCTAATAATAACAATCAGTTATGCTGTTGGTGTGGCGCAGCTCGACATGCCCGAAAATTCTGTCCCACACTAAAAGCTACTTGCTTCAATTGTGGCAAAATTGGTCACTTCAAAAAAGTTTGTCGCTGCAAAAGCGTAAAACTGGTAACGCTGTATGATGAAGAACATGATGACTCAGCAGAAAACTCCGATCACGCAAGATTTTTCTTGGGAAGCGTTAAATCGACTAACGAAAATCAACTTGATCAGCGCAGTATCTCCCTTCGAGTCAATGATGTACCGATGGTGTTTTGAATAGATACAGGTGCAGAGTGACTGTGATAAGCGAACAAGCATTCAGCAATTTTTCTAATGTCAGTTTACGTCTGACAAACGAGACTTTGTCGGGACCAGAAAGACAGCAATTGAGAGTAAGAGGGAAATTTAATGCGAAAGTTACTCATAACGGATTGTCTTCATACCAAGACATTTTTGTTGTAAAAAGTTTGTCTCAACCTCTGTTGGGATGGCCTGCTATTCAAGCTCTGAATTTGGTTCACATTGTAAGCTATGTCGGCAATGGCAATGCTTCAAAATATAGAGACAAATTTCCGTCCTTGTTTCAAGGACTTGGAAAGTTTGGTGAAGAATATTTCATCAAAATGAAACAAGACTTTAAACCGTTTTGCTTGTCAACTCCTCGCCGTGTTTCTTTGCCTCTACAAAATGAAGTAATCAAGCAGTTGAAGGAAATGGAAGATATGGGAGTGATTTCACCTGTAACATCACCCACCGAATGGTGCTCTGGCATGGATGTGGTTCCCAAAAAATCCGGTAAGATCAGAATTTGTGTTGATTATACTCATCTCAACAAATTTGTTTGGTAAAATATGATTTTCACGGCAGTTGATGAAACTTTAGCGAAACTTTGTTTGGAAACTGATCATCGACCATTAGTCAGTTTGCTTGGAAATAAAAGCATTGACCAACTTTTCCCACGACTGCAAAGATTTCGCATGAGGCTCATGTGGTTTGATTACGACATTGCTTATGTCCAGGGAAAGAACTTGACAACCTCGGATGCATTGTCCAGATCTCCAACGACATGGAAAGACGTTCAAGATCAGCTTTCGAGGGAGGCAGAAAAACTTATCAACATGATCATCGAAACTGCTCCGATCTGCAACGTTAAGCTTTAATGTATTAGAGAGACAGTGCAAAATGACAACGTTTGTAGAACTGTTTTGAATTACTGTAGAAATGGTTGGCCTAACGTTAGTAAACTGAGTAAAGATTTGCTTCCATTTTATAATTTACGTAATGACCTCTCGGTGCAAAATGGACTATTGTTAAAAAGAGAGGCGATAATTATTCCTGAAATACTACGAAAAAACATTCTCGAAAAAATTCACGAGGGCCATCAAGGGGTTAACAAGTGCAGGGATAGAGCTAAAGACATTGTGTGGTGGCCTGGCATAAGTCGAGATATTGGCAATAGGGTAAAATATTGTGCTGTATGTTGTAAAGAAGACCTAATGTTTGCGAGCCAATGATTTGCACGGAGACCCCACTTAGGCCATGGCAAAAACTTGCTGCTGATTTGTTTTGTTTTGAAGGAAAAAATTACTTGCTTGTAGTTGATTATTTTTCGAGATATATTGAGTTGGCTTTGCTTGATCGCGGCACAGCATCAGAAGATGTTATTTTGCGATGTAAATCGATTTTTGCCCGACACGGCATTCATGAAACTTTAATTACAGATAACGGTCCGCAGTTTTCCGCATTTGAGTTTCGAAAATTTTTAGATGCGTATGGTTTCACTCGCGAGACAAGCAGCCCAAAATACCCTTAATCTAATGGGGAAGCAGAACGTGCTGTACAAACTGTTAAGGCTTTACTTAAAAAAGCCAATGATTCATATATTGCTTTGCTCACGTATAGGTCCACTCCCTTACTAAGTGGACACAGCCCCGCGGAGCTGCTGATGGGTAGAAAACTTCGTTCTACTTTGCCGATTCTGCCTACTCAACTAAAACCCAGCTGGAAGGCCTTGAGAGGTTTTAGAACCAAAGATAAACAAATCAGGGCTCAACAAAAACGCAATTTTGACAAACGTCACCGTGTTCGTGACCTTCCATTTTTACATCCGAACACATATGCTTGGATTGATACCCCGGCTTCCGGTCGTCAGCCTGGTGTTGTCCAACACTCTCATCATACTCCTAGATCGTATATTGTAAAAACCGAATCTAGTGCTTGTTCTCATTACGTAGAAACCGTCGGCATATTACACCATTGCCTTCACAAAGTAATATTCAAATCTCTCCCAGCCCTGCTTCATTTGATGAGAGGAATGCAGGTAGACCTATTCCGTATATGACTAGATACGAAAGAAAAGTGGTGCCGCCTAAACGACTTCAATTGTAAAATGGTTTTGAGTGTTGACCTTTACTGCATTGTTCAGTATCGTACGTTAATGTATTATGTGACTGGTGCCTCAACAGTAGATCCTTGAACGGGAGGATGTAGAGAGATGTTATATGTTGCTGCTTTTGTACTACTTTGTTGCTGCGCTGAGACTATTTGGGTGTTTATATTGCTGTGTACTTTTCGTTTCCGACATTATATCATTTGTACTGACTTGAGTCACGCCACAGGAAATAAAGTGCATTGCCTCTTGCAATACTTTACCAGTAAATAACAATCAAATGGAGTATTTTTCTTCGAGATTATTGTTTTGTCATAAAAACAACCAGTTGTAGGAGTAGCCTACATATATGCAGTGTTGGACAAGTTACTTTGTAAAAGTAACTGAGTTACAGTTACCTGGCAAAAAAGTAACTAAGTTACACTTACCATTTTGAAAAAGTAACTAGTTACAGTTTCAGTTACTTTTAATAAATTTAATTGGGACTTCTCGCGTAGGATCTTTGTTTTTACCAGGCCATTTTGATCGATGAGCAGCGAAATTTAATGATTTGCTTATAACTAAAAAACGGTTCAACAAACAAGTTGAATTTTGGATATAATATAACAATAATTAAAAGCATCATGTATGCCAATTTTGAGAAACCTAGGTCACGTAATCGTGATTTAGGAATTCTAATTTTGAGAAAAAACTGCCATTTTACTGTCTCGAAAATTTATTAACTCGCTTATAGCTATAAATTTGCTAAACGTGGAACGTTAAAATTTGAACACAACTTGGGTGTAAATAGAGACTGTATGCTAACCAAGTTTGGAGGCGCCCAGTCACGTGATCGCAATTTCAGAAGCCAAAAATCAGCAAATAGTGGACATTTTTAAACCGGTATATCTTGGTAACTACCAACATTAACGAAAAAAAGTTTTTGTTTTTTGAACATGCTACTAATGACCTTTATCATGGTTATATTCATTTATTTCGCCCTGGATAAAATTTTTCCTTCTTTTTTTCTTTTCTTCTATTATTATCTTTTTTTAAGCCACAAACCGCACATGGATCATACTATGAGCTATTATAGATATTAAAAAGTACTGGTACCCGCCTGAAATCGGGGGTGCCACGATGGGGACAGGCGCGTAGCCAGGATTTGAAAAAGATGGGGAGGCGTTTTTGAAAGAGTGAGACAACTGTAAGCGACCTTGACCCGAATTTTCATTGCCCTTGAATCAGATTCACACGGTTTATCCGAAATTGAGACGAATTTATTGGGCAAAATCGGAAATTCAAACAGTTTTTCCACCCAAAAACAGGTAACCTCCAAAAAAAAAAAAAAAAGGTCTTTACTGATATTGAGACGGATTTTTGGCCGAAATCGGAAATTCAAATGGTTTTTCCGCCCAAAAACAGGTGACCTCCAAAAAAAAAAGGTCTTCACTGAAATTAAGACGGATTTTTCGGCCGCAATCGGAAATTCCAGTTTTTTCCGCCCAAATACAGGTGATCTCCAAACAAAAAAAAAAGGTCTTCACTGATATTGAGACGGATTTTTCGGCCGAAATCGGAAATTCACAAGGTTCTTCTGAACGAATCACGGCAACGACTTTACAACTTCGGCACCCAAATCCCTTCGGGGGGGGGGCTGTTTTCATTTTATCATCAAAAATCGGCCTCAAAAGCACCAAAAACGTGCGATTTTGCATACTTTACAGGCCAATGGGGGGCTCGAGCACCCCCCGCCTCCCTCTGGCTACGTTACTGGATGGGGATCTCCCCAAAACAGCCCCTCCAAAATTTAAACTTTTTTATCTTTAAAGCTAAACCAATGAAATTTTTAAGGTAAGTAAATATAAGGGAAATTTGAAATTCGACAAAATTTGGGGGTAGCAAAATGAGCGGGTCCCTTTCAAACAAGGCTGCCAAAATTTAAATTTTTTAACCACTCAAATTAGACTGACGAAGCAATGGGGCGTGTTGGTCGAGAATAGTCTTATTCTGATGATCTCCCGGGCTTTCATCTCTCAAAGTCGATCGGTTCGTTCAGCACTTTGTCTCAAGCTCGTCCTGTCTTTCTCCACGCAGCAATTCGTAGCAATTTAACTTTATTCCGGAAATTTGCAGCGGCCGGCTGAACAAAGGGCCAAAACAGAAAAACAAAAACCTTATAACTCAACGACGCAAAATGGAAAAAAGAATAAATAGACTGACCACCGAAAGAATGCGATCACAAGTGCAAGCGTCCGAAATGAGGTTTTTACGAAGAATCGAAGGAGTTACACTGTTTAACAAGGTGCGTAGCTCTGAAATTCGAAAATCTCTTAACATTGAGCCGTTACTTCTCCGAATTGAAAGATCACAGCTTACAATGGTTTGGCCATGTAAGCAGAATGCCTCAGGAAAGACTCCCCAAACAAGCTTTACATGCCAAAGCAAATGGGAGAAGACCAGTCGGACGACCTAGAACTAGATGGACCGATTATATTGAGGATCTTGGATGGAATCGCTTGGGACTTCGCCCAAGCGAAATGATGGAGGTGATGGAAGACCGTGAGGTGTGGCGGCTCAATCTTGAGCTACTGCCCCCGCAACCCTCACGGAAAAGCGGGCAATGAAGAAAGAAGAAGAAGACCACGAGCAAAAACTGCTTTATATACTAGGCTAACTTATGACGTCACAAAATGATACACGCTTTATAAGAAATACATTGAAAGTGTAAGGTCCTTTATGTAGCGCGACTGGTGAACGCGAGACCAGACACTAGGGATTTTGATTCGAAACGCACACCTTTATTTGTTGAGTATAGAACTCGCAGGCTGTGGTTTTCTGGAATAGAAAAACACAGCGTCAGTTAACCAAAAACAAAGCAAAAGCTAGCATTCGGCAAACTAAAACGTACAAAGAAGCATGCAAGACTACTGAAAGCCGTAACACATTACGCAATTAACATTCACAAAAAACTTACATAAGCTAACTATAGCAAAATACGCATCAATTAGCACGAAAATCAAATATCAAAAATTAACAAATCTTACCGAATATTTTAGCACCAGTTCTTGAATTAAAGTACAAATAATTCGTGAGTCTTCAACATTGCAGCTTAAAAATTTACAAACAGTAAAATCAAATTAACGAATCTTATTCAAATAGAAACAAAAGGAATATTAATACACTAATTAGTAATTACTAAAGGTACAGTAAACTGCCAAACTTATTTCTCATTACGGCAACTTAGCTCACAAATTGACACAAAGCAAAAATCGGCCGCTTCTCTTACTGAGAAATCTTATCTGAGGCTCGTAAAGAAATATCAACTTTGAAAGCACAGGACTCTTATCAGTGAGTCATAGAGAAAGTTAGCTTGTCAACAATTCGCCAAAAGAAGGAGTAATAAATTCTCCAGCTTGATAAAAATGAAAAACGAAAGGCTGCCAAAATTCAACACAGTTGTTTACAACATACTTTAAAACAATAAAATGCGATGTAACAGAAAGTGTGGTGCAATGCACTACACAGATAAAACTTTCAGAATCGGTAAATATATGTAAATCATATTCCAAAATTTGGAGGTACCATATTGGAGTGTCGCAGTTCCTGCTTCAGCCGGTAGCGTTGTAGATGCTAGCAGCGAAATAACCACAAACGAAAAATAATTGGAACCGATAGCTTCTTAACTTAACAGTTCATTGCGCCTCAATGGACGTTCAAACAAGCCGGTTAACCGCAATTGGAGCGCACTCCTTTTGACCCGCCACTACTGAAAACCCCGACGTGCTTGGATGGTCAACGCTAATATAACCGACGTTAGCAGACCCCTTCCTACCACTGCTTTCAGAAATGGGGAAGTGTGTCGCAGTTCCTGCTTTAGCCAGTGGCGTTGTGGAAGCTAGCAGCGAAATAACTATATAAGGACAATAATTGGAACCGATAGCTAATTAAGAAAATTGAAATTCGGGAGCCGAGTTGCTGACTTAAAGAAAAAATGCGGTGCACAGCACTAATATTAGTGGTGCAAATTTTACGATAACTCGTAGAACACATCAGTAATTTTCAAACGCAGTTTAAATTTTGAAAAGAATGGAGAAAAACTCAAGTAACGCAAATACTAAAAACTGGTTGGACTTGTTGCGTTGATTTTGCATGCTGAACATAGGATATCGCTAAAATTTGCACTTGCAACATTTTACAAATCAAAAATTTTGTCCAAAATCTTGTTTTTCCGAGATGAATTTTTGATAATTCTATAGAAAACATGGTTAACTTTATAATCAATTTGAATTTTGAAACAAGGTTAAATATGTTTTGAGAAATTCAATTTTTTGTAACACTTATCGGCCAAAGAAAAGAAATTTTGGACGCATTTTTGTCTCCATTGTTTTCGCACCAAATCTGTCCGCTCAGCTTATATGTTAAATAAAGTGACTTTGGCTACGCCCAGGGAGTGGTATGGAATCATGGCGAATGGAATGGAAATTTCGGTATGGATATGGAAGATGCCAGAATGAAATGGAAGATTTTACAAATGAAATGGAAGACAGCAATTATCCAAACTTCCATACGAATAGAAGTGAAAGTATTTGAGGTAATAAAGAGTTGCCCCAAACCTTGTCCACCATTTCCCTCATCCGCAAAAACTGATTTAATCCGTTTGACTGTACCATTGGCAAACGTGCGTTTTGAACTTTCGCGACATCAAAAAAGGATAACTTGGCAAAAATTTTTTGCTTAATAAGCAACGTGATGTTCCATCATCAATTCATGACCAGTTGACCATAAGTGAGACAGGGATAAAGCCTATTTTGAAATAGGGAGCGTTGCCCATTTCGACAATTCCCGTTTTTACGACAACGGTATATACAAAGATTGCATTACTGCTCTTTGACAGGTCTGGTATCTAGTTCTTTGACGTACTTTTTGTCACTTGCAAACAAAACGTACGCTCCAACAAACCAAAACTTCTCCATCTGCTCCAGTGTTGTTCCATTTACATGTAACAAACAATGAACGGGATTCCTCAGAAAATTAAGAACCGGTAACTCGGTTGTAGTACTGATTTTCATTCCAGCAGTGTCTTATGCAGCTGCACTGCACGTAGACTAGATAAGAAAGCAAGTATTTTTTTATTTTTTTTATTTCCGGTTTGCAAAACAACAATCACAACGAAGAATCAACAGTAAACCAGAAAAAAAGGATGTAGCAACAAAACGTTATACGTTACAGCATGGGCACACAATTATTTATAAACTTAACAGGATTTTAAAACGATACGTGGTCGCAGCATCTATAATCGGTACTTAAATTGTAGGGATGGGCGCGTCCCCCATCGAGAGTTAGCGTCCCGCCATAGAGACTTCAGCGCATCTTCTAACGAGATTTCAGCGCTCTCTCCTTGGAGAGCAAGCGTCTGAATGATTAGACGATAAAGTGGCTGTCAGCACAAATAAATCCCAAATTCCTGCCGAACAAAGCACCAAATTGCGGTGAAGAACTTTTTTTTTGATCTTCAATCAAATTCGGGGACAACATCTGAACTTGAAGCATAATTTCCACCAAATTTCAACCGCATTCCTAATGCGTTTGGTCAAGGCTGCAAAAGCGTCTTCCCTTGCAAAATTTTACAGTGTAACAAGGCTGCAAAAGCGTCTCCCCATGCAAAATTTTACAGTGTAAGTACTGCCTATAGTTAAAATAGCTTTACGCCCTATGCCACAGAGCCTGGTGGAATTGTTTGTAGCAAGAACCAAACCATTTGCAAATAACAGGCACTTGATTTTACAATTTCAAGTCGTGGCACCATAGTTTCTTAAGAATAGTTATGTTGCAGTAGGTTGCATCGACCGTTAATTGCTAAACTGCAGTTGACAGTGCTGCCAAACAGGCGAACATCAATCAAAAAAATGCATAAGTGAGACTGCATTGTATAATAATAACTTAAAACCTGACAGCAAATGTATCACCACAAAACGGATTAAAAACAAAAATGTTGTACCAAAACCTAGCGAAAAGGGGTTTACAACTTTTTTCAAGTTGAACGTAGCCGGCTGTGGTTTGCTTTTCGATTTCTTCGTTTTTCTTTCAGATAAACTAACCGATCAGTAAGGTTATCAAGGCGAGTGAACGTTGACTTTTGTATATAAAAACTCTTGCTCTTTCCTGTACAATCAATGTAGCTCAATGAAAGCAAGCCTCCATTCATTCTCGAAAAAAATAAGATTTAAGAACAAGAATTTACCAGTTGCCAATCAGAATGACCAGAAAACGCATTCAGTGAATCGCAGAAGTTCGAAAAAATCTCCTTCACTCAATTACGAAGTGTGAAGATTTCAGAATCAAAAATTCAAAGAATTAGCAGCTAGCAGAATCGAAAACACAATCACAAATTTTAAAATGAACAGAGAACACAGAATTTGAGCTCAACCGTATGCATAACTAACAAGCAGTAAACCCGCAGTTATACCTTTATTTCGCATCATGAAGTGAAAACAATAAAACACATCAATATACTGTACAACGGTTGCTGCTCAGTCCATCGGATGTTGGATTTCGCAAAGAACACAAGTAGAACTCAACTGCATCACGGCGAGGGGCAATCGAACGTGAACAAAATCAGTTTCCAATTATAATAGGAACGCAAGGACTAAATTTAAACAATAAACAAATCATGTAACTTTGGTTCACAAAATCAAATTTCATAATCGTTTTTAAGGTTTTGTTTATTCAGTAGTGAATTTGCTTTCCTTACTTTTTTTTAACTTTGAAAATAATCTCTATGCAGTTTTACAAGTGTGCGTTGCTTCAACAAAAGCAGCACCATTGAAATACTTTAAATGTACCACCAGTTAATGAGCAACCAAAACCAAAAGTTTTCATAATACAGAGGACGGATATTTGAATTCTGCAAAAAATTAACACTGCTATAAATGATAAAAATAACGTCTACACTTGGTGTGTTATCGTACGCGTACGAGTGACCCCTTTGTTTATTGAAAAAGAAACTACGCCTACAAGGCTGATTACATGATTAACATAAGAAGGGATAAGAGGCAATCGTACGCTTATGAATCTACGCCAAGTGCAAACCGTTCCACTTACAGTTACACATGTGCAAGACATAAAATTGAAATTATTGCAATCAAATATATTACAGTGTATAAAAATAACCATTGCTTAAAAAAACAGACCGACTTGCCGATTTTTTGTTCACACTTGCCGCCACCGACTTGCCGATTTTTTTAGTACTGATGATATCATGATAGTCAACGTTTTAATACGAATAACTAAGGCAGATTTAGCAAAAAAGGTTGATGATTTAATCCTATTTTTCACGAGGGTAAGAAATCTCCTTAAAGTTTTTTAGTAAAGTTAGTTGGTGGTACAGAACTTGAATATTGCTTTGCTTAGACAGCTCAATTGCTCATCTTCGAAGCTTTTCGTTTAACACCTATCAAGAAAAATCGTCAAATTTAAAAGCGCAGAAAAAAGCGACCATTGATATGAAAAAAAAAAGAATAATAATCGCGCTCCTCTTATCGATGCTTCTTGACAAGTGTCAGACGAAAAGCTTCGAAGATGAACGTTGTAATCAAAGCAATATCACTTTGTTTGTGATAAATCAATCCTATCAGAAAAAATATATTACTTCAAACCAACTTGAAGCAGTGTTCCCTCTAATTTTTTGGCTAATTAGTGAGTGCCAGAACTTTTTTGATACATAGCGCCTAAAGCTATAAAAAGGCGTTTATGCGCCCTAAATTTCGAACCAATTAAGTATTAAAGTATATTAAATTATATATTTTTACTAATTTGTCGACTTTTCTAAAGCTACGTTTATCATGATGCCAAAAATTATTTGTCATAGTTCTAATAAATCGCTGATTCGCTGACAAAAATCAGCTTAGTGGAAACACTGACTCGAAGTACATTTCTAAATAAACGACCCAGAAAATTTGAAGTCGCATGGGCGAGGAAAAGTGCACTAGCTTTAAGTCTTTTTTTTGATTTAATGAATCAAAATTTGAGCCTTTTTGACCAATGCTAATGTCAATGGCACTATGAGAAATTTTTGTTACGTCAAAAAAAAAAAAAGCAGACTCATCTGCAAACTTTCAACGCATGTAACGTCATTTATGCCAAAAATTAACCGAGAAGCTACGATGATGACGTTATCAACTATTAAAAAAATTACCAAACCTACAGTATTTCGGCAAAAGCCAACCTACATGCCAATTCTGGAGCTTTTATAATCTCCGCTGAAGATGTTAGGTTTGAAGGGAAACTTTGTCTCTCCCCCACTGTGTAAAATATGCTGGACGAATGCCTCGTGTAGCAAAGAAAGGTTGAGCACTTCCAAAGTTACGCCAAAATGGTTTGAAAAAAATAAACAAAAAACGGAATACAGGTGTTACAAGCGTTAACACAACAACAACTGCCTCAGATAGGAGGACCATGGTGGTAACAAATACAGACGAATAACTTTACCATATAAGATTAAAACGCTATTTAGATCAAATGAGGGCAATTTTAGCTACTCTTCGACGGGTGAATCGGATGGGGTTGGTTCAAAACGTTCGAAACGGGCCCAAATTTGATCAAAAAAGTTAAGAGTGTCGTAGCTATTTAAACGTTTCCTAATGTTAACAGTAAACAATAAATATCGACAATCAGTAAAACAAATTTGTTTAAAATCGAGAAGAGTTAACGGTTTCGCATTTTTACGGTACTTAAAAACTGACGAAAAAAGGCTTGATAGTAGAATCCGCTTTTAGCAAATTGCTTGCCCACATGGAGTGGCTGCTTAATTAGCAAACATCTAACAGTCCTTGCGCAGTCTTCCTGTCCTTCCTTTGTACAAGCGCAGCGATAGATTTGGACGCAATAAATTTTAAGTGGAAGTTGAGAATGTCATATCAAAATGCATTCAATGATTTTGCATAATGGCGGTGCTTTGGATGTCTTAATTTTCCGACGGAGTTCAGAGGGAATTGAAAAAATGCACTGAAAGTGGCATCAGAAGCAGCAACGCTAAAGAGAAAGTCTCAATCAACTTAAGTTAGAGAGCATGTGGCGTTTTTCAAAAATTGCCAATATTTCGTCGGGTCATATTTATTGGCTTTATCAGGGCATTATCTTTAGTCATTATTAAAGTGGGCACCATATTATCTATGCTAAAAAATAACCTCTAGAATTTTTTAAAACTTAGTTTGTCGCCCGTTTCGTCTTTAGAGCAAAAAAACAACTAATTCCTAGAACAACTTTTCTTTTTTTCAAAATTTCCAACAGCAAAAACCCTGCGCCGATTTTGTTTTTCAAGCAAGAAGTTAGTTCACTGATCAAAAATTGCAATATAAAATGTCGGCTCTGATGCATTCCACTCCAAGTTAAATGTTTAAAAAATACCTGAAATTGACTTACCTAATTTCGGTTGAATTGTGCAGCCGCTACCTGTAAGAAGAAGAATGTTATAAACTTCAAAACGCTTTAAAAGTTGTAACAATTTCCAAGTTAAATTTAAAAAAATAAACTAAATTTAATCCAAACTTTTTTTCGGAGGAAAATGATAGCCACGTTAGAAAATGATGCAAAATAGAGATTATCTGTATTAGTTTGCTCCGTAGGTACATTGTACAATAAAAAAACAATTTCAGTATAGTGACGAGTGACGACATCTGCATCGAAAAAGGCAAGCCAAAGCTAAGTCAACATCAAGTTTTTAATAATAGATCAGTGAAAAGCTGGATTGAACAAATATCGACTAATAAAGAGGCTTCAATTCACCAATGATAATCTAAGCAAACAAATTTCCCAATAGTTGTTTTGGTAAATTTGAGGCAAGTCGAGGCCGATGCCAAGGTCAGATTGTGATATGTACATTGTACAACGTTGTGTTGATAAAAGTCAATTAATGTTCGGTTAAAATCAACGAAACACTGTACAAACATGTTTCCACCAAAGCATAAAAAAACCAATGAATGCAGCAAAATAAAGCAACTTAAATGAACCACTTTCAAGAGATGTCGCAACCGCTGCAGGTTATCATTTAAAGCGGTTTCTTTATACGGTTTGTACAAAAACCTTCCCTAACTGCTTTAAATCCACTAGTCCACAACCCTTGAGCAGAGAAATGTTATCTTGACAAGCTGAAGTGTGGCGAAATTTTGATAATATTCATCGTTGAAATATTAAGCTCTTTTAGTTAATTTAACAGCTGCATTGAAATTTTTGCTGAATATAAAAAGACAATTTTGAAAAAGTCAGCTGCTACGCAATAAAAACGCTTCGAAACAAAAAACATTAAACCACCGTGCCAGAATAAGAGCTAGAAGCAGGGACGTTGGAAGTTACCCCCGGTATGTAACTGAAGAGTGGTACGATTCGTTAACATACGTGGGTCTTGGGTGGAAAACTTTTGCATCTAATATCGCTTTCGAACTGCTGCTGTCAAACTTAGTGTGATGTTTAGGCTCCCCCGTGCACAGTAAGCATTAGAACAACAACGGATGCTCACTTTAAAAATAGTACACAATTAATAACACGGAGTTACGCCATAAAGCATGAATCATTATAACGTCATGACATTAGAACTAGAGTTTCGCAATCTGATATTGTTTTGAACGTTTCAGTACGATGAGGTTATCTTTTTCACATGCAGTCACACACTACAATGCCTATATCCAATTTGCTGTGAGCATTACTTCGACAATAACGCCTGACGAAGGCCGGGACGTCCAAAACACGGAAATGTTTTCGCAGCAAGGTAGTGGTTTTTCGAAAAGTTGATACAATTTATTTGTCAAGTTTTTCGGATCAAAAAACAAAAAGCGAAGGAAGTTTGCTTTCTACGGATCTTGCTTCCAAAACATGACTTGTTTGTTGAGTAACTGGTAAGCTATGGTGCTAAGTAAGCAACCAAATCGTGATTAAAAGAATTAGAGGAAATAAGCATTGAGTATTTAGTACCTCATTCAATGCTTCAGCGTAAATCTCGCAAAGACTGACGAAAAACATGACGTCACCGCAAATAAACTAGGCCATCAGCAGAAGTTAAATATTAAGTTTGGAGTTCCGGCAGTTTGTTTGACTTGTTTGCTCAATGCCAGGTGTAATAATTTAAACAGAAATGGTGTTGGCTTTGTAGCGTCCAAAATCGCAAAATGGCTATTGTGTCAAAACAATTGAAAACAAAAGCTATTACACCCAACAATTCATTGTAATTAAAAACTTGTTCAACACGAAGAGTTACAATGAGCAGTGTTGATGCAAAAAGCAAACAGATAAAAGCTAAACTTTACATCAATCCCCTTTAAAAGAAAAATCAGTTTGCACATTGACGAGTCACATCAATCTAATAAAATCGAATCTTTCATTACGCTCGTTGTACTACACCGAAGCGCTATGCGTTGGTATGGTGCCTGGTTCAAACAAACGAACGAACCGTATGCTCATCTCTGCGTCATTGCACCCGACGGCAGTCCACGCAGCTATGAACAAAAAAAAGGAAAAAAATTAACAGCAATTTGCAGAAAAAAAAAAGACAAAATCGTGAAAAAAACAACAAGCTTTCAATAATTCTGGAAACTATTTTGCAACTATGCTACTTGAAAAAGTGCCTTCTAGCTGAGTTAATCGCACAAACACTGTTTGACAAACGAATATATACAACATTTTCAAACTAAATAAGTGAAAATTCTTTCACAGAATACATAATACATACAACTTTCAAACACCTAGAAATAGCTTTTTTTATCATCAAAGCCGGGCTGAAACAACTCGAAGCAGTGACTCGACTCGTTTTCAATTTTTTTGAGAATGAATCAAACTCTACTCCAGTCACATTTATGTTAAATCCTCGACTAGATTGTTGTCCAAATTCGAGTCATAGACTTATTTCAGTTTTTTTTTTTCACATTGAGAAATCATCAACAATTACCCTTCTTTTTGTAAAATGTTTAAAAAGCTGATTAGAAAATTATCAATTAAACTATTCTAATCCACTTTAGTAGTTGATACTAGCATAATTTTGTAACTACTGTGCTAATGTTGATTATGGTTTTGCTTCTTTCTTAAATGACTGAGAATGACCTCCTGCCCAAAATCGATTTATCATCCAAAATAATGAAAACTAGGTTATGAATATTTTCATGTTTAATAGCATTTTAATAACTTGTTCTTTTTGCAGAATTTGTGTTTACAATTTCATGTACCGGTGTGCTAACTAAATTTAATTGTGAGAGTGGTGTAATTACAGTGAGCAGAGTCGAGGCAAGGGGGCTTAGGACCCGGACGATTTTTACAATTTTTAATAAAAATAGCTCAATTTTGAGACTCTTTTTGTTCGAATTTGTATAAAAGAAAATTTTCAGTATGATTCTTTTTTAAAACAATCAGCAGGACGCAAGCTATCTTAGTAGCCATCCTTTGTCCTTTCTTGTGCTTCTGTCCGTACTTGATTCGTACACCATATTTATTTAAACAATGTTAATTTAAATGTTTTTTGCACTGTGTCTTGACTGTGGCTCAGAGGGGTAAAAATGTTTGCATGGCATAATTTTCTCCAATCACCTAAAGACCTTAACGGCAGAGATTTATTTTCTGCCTTTGTCAGAACATAATCATAAAAATTAAACAAAAAAAAGTAAGTAGTATCGCTGCTTAGCATCCCTCTTTTCATTTTCCTCGCAAAAAGCAAGGCTGTACTGGCTCATTGACAACTGTTGTATACGGTGTAATATACCAACCGTTTCTCGACAACGTTTTTGAATTTCAAGTGCTAAATTAATGAAATTAGTACCGTACGCATATCAGATGTTAGAAAATTATTAGGAAAAACGTAGTTTCCAACACCAACAAAACATGCAAAAATGGATTTCCAATAGCATTTTCGATTTTTTTTTAAGACGAAAGTAATTTTTTTAGTGACTTAACTCAATTCTTTTTCTCGAAAGACTCGACTTGAGTTAACATACCCAAGTGACTTGAGACACTGAAGATAAGATTCGTTCCAATCCTACACCAAAGTACCATGCTTTCTTGTGTAGAATCAAAGTAAAATAATTATCGCCATCCACAAAGGTCATACACATCAATTTACCCCAGTCCATAGCAGGGAAAATGCAGCCTATAGCTAAACTCCTATTTCTAATTTAGGGTCTACACTTAATAGCATGGATAGGGGGGGAAAGCTCTATTCTTATAGAAGTCCTTTAAGTTGCGGCAGAAACACGCACCACGCTTCATAAATTTGTGGTGACAAAAACGAACGTATCATTTTCATACCAAAATTGTTAAAACTTGTGGAGATGTAGCCATTCAAACGAAGAAACATTAAATGGGGGCGAAGCATTCAGTTACGACTTTTGCAAAAAATAAAGAAACATCTAAATTATATCTTAACCAAACTTCAGCTTTCTACGACTAAATAAATTGTCTCTGAGAGATTTTATTTCAAAGTTTGGTAGATCTCCTCGACAATATTGAAAGTTAAAACCTAATTTCAAAGGAATTGGGATATCTTTTCTTAAGAACTCATTAAAGAATTCTGTTGTAACACTATTCAGTGTCTTGTTGAAGCCTTGTATTTATTCACGATTTTATAAATAAGTTGTGAAAGGTACTTTAAGGATAATTTTGGAAAAGATTAAATTAAATGTTAAAGAGCTCTTAAACTCTGAAACTAAAGTTCTCAAAAACAACAAGTCGTAGAGAGCCGAAAATTTTGTGAAAATGTGTTTTAGATTATTTTTTATTTTTCGCACATAATCCTAGCTACTGTAGATTTTTTACCTCCTTCAAGTAACAACTACTATGTTGTTTGACTTGTAAAAAGTCAAAAAGTGCCAACACAAAACGACAGTGACAGCAACAATAGAACAGAAAAGCATTTATGATTTAGCTTCCAAAAATTTCTAAATATAATACATCTCTAACATCGATTTAATTCATACATTGTTGCAGTTGAAGAGTATTCTAAAATTAAAGTAAACCTTGTTCACAGACCGCTGAAAAAAAAAGCTTTAAAAAAAAGACAACGGTTAAAAGAATGAAAAAAATGACAGTGGGCAGCCTGCGCCAGGCAACATAGCTTCTTTCCAGGAAAATGTTGCAGCAGTGGCAAGCAGTTGGCAACTCTATGTCTGATATCACCAGCCCGAGATTTGAACCTAAGACCTTCCGCTCCAGAGACGAACGTGTTACCGCTCGACTAACTGGCCGGTCATTTTATTCAATGATTTATACTGTATTAGCGATATAATAAACGCAAAATTGGAAAAGGAACTGCTACCGAATAACAATTATAATTCATATCGCGTCAAACGCATTAGTGAAAATATCCCCTAGCAATAAAAATATACTTGGCACACTCGTAGGTCACGTTTCGCAAGCCTTCACCACAGCAGATATAAACCAATATCGCATATTATTTAGTACTAAGAAACAAACCAAAGAAAGTAATAGGAAGAATCGTGTTGTTGAGCTCTCGCAGGTACCAAGAGATTTTGAAAAACTAATGAATGCAGCAATGTCTCATTACAGCTAACAGCAACATAAAAAAGTTTTAAGTATTTTTTACTCTGACAAGTTAATGCATTTGTAATTACATTTTTCATCTTCAAGATCACTTGAGCAGCCCATGCGGTCTTCAAGTCAAGCTGTCACATACGCACCTGTCAACCACACACGGTGGAGGTTTCTCACTGCCCCTTTCAACGAAAATGTAAAACCAATTCCAGTAGTGTATGGTTCAACGCAACTGGGAATTGAACCAAAGTCTACCACAATCCTACATTGTTGCAATTAAATCTTCTAACTGGATTAAGTAAAAGACTAAGAGTATACAGTTACTACAGTGCTTTTTTAGGAATTCTCTTAACTATGTATCATTAGTAATTGTCCTACTACAATCCAGACACAAAACACCAATTGACTTGCATACAAGTGTAACTTGTGCGCCTCATGTTATCAAGTTTCACTCGAATTGAAATGGCTAAGACGAGCGTTTTGAAAATACCTGGCTTACTTAGGCTAACCGGTATCCTAAAATGTTGTGGGTTAGAAACGTCAATTGAATCAATCGCTTATCAATTAAGATCAAAAACAAAGTAGAAGCAACTCCGCAACTTACATCGAAGATTCTCTCCACTCCATTCCACGCCTGTTTCATCGTCCGTCAACTCACATGTACGGATGTTTCCCTGACCGACTGGGACAAGATCATATCCTAAACAGATGTCCTGAATTTGTTAGGCAAAAAATCGATGCTATAAAGTTAATTTAACCTTATGTAAATGCAGCATGTTTTCCTTAATGTCGAAACATTCCAACTTCGATACAAAACTTGTAAAACGACTCTAAATAATTTAATAGCAAGCGAAAATCATTACAGTATAATTGCAATTACACTGCCTTGGCCAAAAGACACCACAGGAACCTTTTGATCTTCGAGTAAAGCTGCCAAATGCCCACCTGTCTACCACACACGGAGGAGGCTTCACACTTTCCTTTTTAATTGTTCAACGTCAAGCAAGGAAGGTGTAAATACCAATTTTCATAGTCTTTGATTTGACCCGATCGGGAATCGAAACCAAGTTTCCCGTTTCAGCAGCAGATGCTGTATTCACTCGACCATTGATCGGCTAATTTAGGATTACTTCCCAATAATTCCGTACATGTTCTATACTAAGTCAAAACTTTGCTACATTTGTTAAATTTAAATGAAATAG
Organism: Trididemnum nubilum; assembly: GCA_963965965.1. Lineage (NCBI taxonomy): Eukaryota > Metazoa > Chordata > Ascidiacea > Aplousobranchia > Didemnidae > Trididemnum > Trididemnum nubilum. The sequence continues at coordinate 48,716,244 of OZ014470.1, forward strand.
CAGACTAGTCAACATTATAAAAATCATCCTCTCAGAATTAATCGCATAGCCTAAAAAATTGTCCACAAAAAAAAAAGGAAAACAGGCGGAAAAGAATGCGACCGAAGCCGGGTTGATGGAAGAGAATGCTGCAAATGGAGACTTATATCAAGGATGTGATGTAAAGCAGGGGTTATCAAATTGTTGGTTTTATGGAGCCTGTGTAAGAGGTTGACCATTATTTACGGAGAACACAATAAATTTCTAAAAAGCAAAAAAAAAAAAAACGAATAGCTTGCGGAGCCTATAGGTTTCTCCAGTGAAGCCCTGAGGCTACGCAGTACGCACGCAGCAATTTAAAAACCTATGATGTAAAGGACTGAAGCAGAAATGAAAACATTTTGCCACTTTCCTGAAAGGAATCGACACTAGATGAAACGTAATTTGATTGAAAACGCCAATAAAAATTTCGTACCTGCATTGCATTGGTAAGCCGCCACTGAGTTAAGAGTAGTCGAATTATATTGTACAATGCCATTGGCTACAGTAAGTTCGTCGCATTTCCCATATATACAAGAAAAATTAGCAGGAGTCCATGAACTATCATTTTGGCAGCTTATCACTAGGATGGAATCAATAGGAACAGAAATATAATCTGGAAATTCAAATCATTATCACCGAATACAGGAACATATTATATATTTAATGGAAGTTGCTTTAATAAAACTCACTGGGCAACAATTGCATCATATATACATCTCTGATCACGCGATATTAATTGCAGTGTTGACATTAAAATGATTAATAGTTTTAAAAAATCCAAATCGCTAAACAACACAGCACCAAAATTTTTCACACATGGTAAACTGGGGTTAAACTGAGACAATAACGCAAACAACTGCTGTTGGAGAAAATCTTTTGGCTTTAACAGAGATAATCAAGATTTATTTAATACTGCGCAATTACAAAAAAACGTATTTACCGTCTGCACATTCATAAAAAACCTGGCTTCCAACGTCATTTTCTGGAGGTGCATTGACTATTTCCGCATTTTCAATACGCTCAGGCTCAGGGCATGGTGCTAAAAGTTACACATGTTATGAATTAACTTTGAGTCACTAGCAGAATAGCAGTGCATCATTCACGGAGCTCGATTCATATGCTCGACAGGAAAAATCACCTGTTCAATGGAAAAAAAAAACTATTTGAATATTTCAGGTTTGTGTTGCCGTTTAGACTCGTGCATGCGCAATTCTACGTCTAGCAAGCAAACATCACACTGTAGTATGTAAAACCTTTCAAATTTTTCTACGTTTTTTGCCCAAAATGGATAATACTTCTGTCTGCCATTGACAAAAAAATCATATGAAAGACCCACAATTGGCCAAAAAGCAGACCAAGGTATTCACATTTCACAGATTAGTAATCGCAGAAAATCTAATGGTCTCAACTACATGTTGTAGAGAGAAAAACAAATCGATTACTCAATAGCATTTTTTTGCCCAGCGGTTACTTTCTTTTCATTTTCTCTTATTGCCCATTAAGTTTTTGCTTTATGCCTGTACATATCTGGTCAAAACTTTCGAGTCGAACTACCTCATATCCGCATGGACAAATAGAATATGAGTCCAGTACATCACTACATTCTATTGCTCGTGTCTAATATGCAAGTGTCCAATATGCATGTTCGCGGAAGTGTGCTGGCGCCTAATGTGTTCAACTCTGATATGAATGAATTCAGCAAAGATAGTGATCAGAACACACTAGATCAAGCAGCGCCGGCGATAGCTCAGTTGGTAGAACGTTGCGTTAGTGATCGAAAGGTTGCTGACTCCTGGTTCGATTCCCGAACTGGCAATGTGTTGTAGTGTCCTTGCGAAAGACACTCTACACTAATTTCCCATTGCAGTCGTGCTGTCTACCCCTTGTGGGGGTCCAGCCTGATGAAAGACTCGCGAACAGAACCAAAAAAAGGGGTGCTTTGCGTTGGTGTGGTTGGACAGGCGCAGTGTTTGGTTCATACGCACAGAAGAACGGGATCTAAGTTCAGAAAAGTGGCTTCGACAATCTGACAATCGCATAACAAACAAAAAGATAGTGACTATTACAGTAACACAAACTGGAATGTTTATCCAGAATAGCAAGCAAAATCGGCCAATGGCAATGTAAAGATGTACGGTCAGCTGGTGAGAAGTATTCACCTTTAACCCTGCAAACGTATTTACAAACCGCGTCACATGCAAAGCAGTTCAACAGTCAGACGAAAACGAAATAAATCATACCATAACAAAACGTAGTAAAATCCAAGATCAGGCAAATTTCACCAACAGAAAAAAATTAAACATGAAAATTTAAAGTTTAAACATATCCGAGATAAAAGCAAAGACTCGATCATGCCACACCTGTAAATGATTTCAGTATAGTTCGTTTCCAAAGCGTTAATTTAAAAATAAAATAATCACCAAAAAACAAACAAAAGAAAAATCATATCAAGTGCAATGCAAACGAAAAAAGGCAAAGCATTTTATAAGCAAGCTAAATTGACCGATGATGAACAGCAGCGACGACATCTTTTACACCATACAGGTATGGTAATCTTTAAATTCCTCATACGCATTTATGGCAATTTAACTCGCCAGCGGTCAAAGTCTGATTATTTTCCTCTAGTTTCGTGAATCCGCTTCTGTGCTTTCGAAACTGAAACTGCTAATATTTCAAATTGGTTAAAAGGTCGATGATAAACTGGTAAAGTGAAAAATTTATACACATTACAGAACTTCTAGTAGCATAGAGATGGATTTTCACCCTAATACTGAAGCGAAAAGATAAAGCCGGCACACTCACATTCATTGGTCGTCGGTCTCGCAATGATTAAAAATGTGCTGGATTTGACCTTTTTACCGAAAAATTCGTCTTTTACAAAAGTTGAGATTTTTTGTGGGAAAAAATTAATTCTTTGCGTTGCCTTATTTTGTGTTAAATCGTTTCTGTGGCACATTCCAAAAGCACATTTATTCGGCATGTAATACCCAAAACAAAGATAAAACCGAAACAATGCCAACAAAAGTTTCGTAATAAAAGGTTATTAGCAAGCTAATAACAGCGCAAGCAATAAAATACCTGCAGCAACTGTCACATCACGAGCAGATGGACTTCTTTTCGTAATAGTAGAACTAACCATAGCAGTTGTTCTGGCTACCGATCCTGTAACTGAGCGTAAAACACCCATGAGATGCACTGAGATTTTAACCTATGTGTAACAGAATCAAACAAACATGAAAAACTGACAAGACCAGCAGCTTGACATGGCTAACGATGGGTGGCTGCTTGACTAGTAGATCAAAAGACCTTTCGCAGCTTTTGTTCTGTTTCTTGATACTCGTGTGTGTCCTTGAGAGTTAGTAGGCTATTTTGTATTTTAAATCATTGAACAACATCAATTGAAATATAAGCTCTCGATACTCTTAATACATATTACGATATAAGCTCATAAGATAAGTCCACTCATTCATTGCCCAGAGCAAGCAAGGTGTCACATAGTAACTTGATGGCGAATTTAATACTTGAAGTCAATAATACTCCAAATATTACAATAAGAGTAAAGACCTAGACTATCAGTTGGGGCAATGACAGTGTTGAGATTCAAACGCGAAAAATATATCCACGGTTTAAACGTACTTGAAGCGACTTAGCAAATACAATTTTTCGTGCAAAGGCATATTTAAAAAAGCTGTACTATAAATTTTAAATCTCTACGAATTCCACTAAAAAATGTAATTAAATCTTCATTTACCAACTTGCTTTGGCCAGGAGACAATGAAGAGACCTTTTCGGTTTTTGAGTCCACCTGTCCACCACACGTGGCGGAGACTTCACTATATCCCTTTTATTGCTGAACGTCAGCAGGGAAGCAGTGAATACCAATTTTTAAAGTCTTTGATTTGACCCGACTGAAAATCGAACCTGAGTCTACTGTTTTAGTAGCAAACGCTCTATCCACTGGACGACTGGTTGGTTGCATGTGATGTGTTGTGGGCCATGAAATACTGCATGTCCTTTTGTCCTTGAAAGGCAACGGCAACATCTTCAAGACGCAACAGATCTATGTTTGAAAAAAACCTATGCAGAAAACCCATGGAAATCAAAAGTTCGGGAAAAGGATCAAGTTGAAAGAAAATGTTGTCAAACTATCGAGGTCATTCTGGCTCACTCCATGTTAGAGTGGAGCGGAGTGGCTCATTTTTACGCTCCGGCTCCACTCCGATATTTCTTTAACCGACTCCGGCTCCAATCCGGCTCCGAAATTTTACAAACACACTCCGCTCCGCAACACTCAGAGACAAAAATACGCTTGAACAAAAAATTCAAACCAATTTTCATACTGCAAAATAGCCTGGGATAAGCTTAGCCTAGCTACGTATTCTGGTATTCCATTTCCAGAATGCAAAAATAGTCACTCATTTTACTGCAAACTATCACTACGGCTTGAAAGACTACTTTAAAGTCAGACTCCGGCTCCTGATTTTTTTCTTTGATTGTCACTCCGGCTCCGGCTTAAAAATGCAAAATCCGCTCTGGCTCCAAGCTCCACTCTACTACGTGTACGGCAGCAACGTCGTTTTACCGGGAATGGCGCCGTAACTCAGATAGAAAAGCGTGAAATAAGTTTTTGACAAGTTGCTACAATCTCGGTTCGATTTCCGAAATTGTCAACGTACCGTGCGTCCGCGAGAAAAGCATTTGTGACTATTTCACAAGCAGTGGTCGTTGGTTGGTGCTACAAGGCTCAACTCGAGGAATTATCCCAGGGTGTTTGTCGAGGCTTGGTTAAAACAACGACAAAAGGATATCGCATAAATGCCAGTGACGAAGTACAGATCTCGATACTCACACTAACTCACACTAACTAGCATAGATGTTAAAGTTTTCATTTTGAAATTAATAATAATATACCATACTGGAGTGTAATTCGTGGAATCCCACCTAATGAGATGACCTGTGCCGGTGCGGTTGAACACTGTACAGACATAAAACGCGTAGATCATAGTCGAAAATCTTATTCCAACCAAAAACTGAACCAATAAATTACTGCGTTCTACACTCTGTAGGCAGTGATAAATTACTTTTCTTTCTCCCAAATAGTGCCCCGTTTTCATCGCCAAATAAAGGCTTCTTTTAATAAATAAACAAAAAATATTGTCCTATACAAGCCAAAACGCTTAGCCTAAAGTGGAACATATAGATGCGAGGTAAATCTGACAGAATTAAAAAAAAAAAGGCTTTTGAAAACTTTTTCAGCTATTAGCAATTTGTAACTTGACAGCGTATGACGTGACCAGTTTCCAAATCAAAATAAACTAATGTCTGGTGTAGTGCGACATAGGAATCTGTTTGGCAATCTGGTTCTTTAAGCCTTCAATGGAAAGGCTCTTAATGGCTCATTACATCCCCGCAAATAAAACAGGTAGAAAACTGCACTAAGAAATGTTTCAGGAAACCAGTAACATCATGTTGACTGTTTTCAGTGTATTGCTACAAACAACACCACACAGACAAATGAAAACATTTAGATGTACACGATCATTAGAAAGAAACTTGCTCACAAAACCGTAAAGAATAAAGTTTAAGCAAAGGCGAAAAACCCAGAAAAATTTTCAAAGTTCGGACCAGCTTCGCCGAGCGAAGCAACAATCAACACACTAGAACGCAGTCAATGAGATACAACCAGCACTTTTCAAACCAAATAAAATCGTTCATTACACTCGCTGTATTACGCCGAAGCGTGTAACGAGTTCGTGAGGCCCATTTTCGCGTCACTGCGCCCGAGCAGTACAGCTCGTTTCGAAATGTCGCAGCGGTGGCAAGCCTTCGGCAACACGGTGTCCGATTTGACCGGTTTGAGATTAAACCTCAGATCTCCCGCACTAGGCTAACGCGTTACCGCTCGACCAACTATAACTCTCTAAACACATAATTGCCTATCTGACTAAAACTTGCGCATTAGTTTCGAATCCATAACACAAATGTAGAATACGAACTGAGCAGATTTTAACTAGGGATCCCTGATTTAACCCAACTTAAAGGGTATTCAAGTAAAGTTCTTCATCGTTTACCAAAACGTTGGGAAACGCTTAAAATGCATTCGCACTAAATTTAATCTTTTTAAGTCTTGCGGTTTTCAAGATATTCGAGTTCTTATTTAACAATTTTCCTCTTAATTCAGTGTTTACATTTTGCCAGTATTGTAACAGACGATTAAGTTCCGGAAAATTGACTTGAATTTACTTGAAAAGTAGCTAATTTACAATTCTGACCCTTTACTTTGTTTTGACAACAACACTGCTGAAAACACTTTTAAAAGTTACAAACATGCAGTAGTTCTTAAAAATTTTGTTCGTAGTTGGTAAATCTAGCAAAATTTCTAAAGGGAAGAAGCCTTTCAAAGGTTGCAGAAAGCTCGAATTTGGTGATGCTAAGTCTTCAGATCTCTAAAACTTTTTGAGAGAAAACCGAGCAAAATTAAAAATTAGCAGCAATTTAGAATCATTAATTTTTTTATTTTATTTAATGATTATCAACCTAAAACCATAAGTTTTCGTGTTTCGACCAGTAACTTAGGCTATCTTCACGGCTAGCATTTAGAAGCATAAGTTATTCATCTATACAATTTATTATTGTAATATACAGTGCGATTGAGCTATCGTGACGCGTTTCGACCTTGCTCAAGGGTCTCATCAGGCGAAAAGAATAACACATATTTAAACATGCAATGATATAAAACTGCAACCAAACATTTGGAAACAAAAATTAGCAGCAGTGTAGAATCAACAAACTTTCAAGCATGCAATGATATAAAACTGCAATTACCAAATTTGGAAGTAAAAATTGCATCGATAAACACATCTGCTTTGTCTATCCAAATTTTATAATAACGTCAAACAACTTATGACATGTTCATATAAAAATTACAGGGAGAGCACGAACTAAATGCATATGATTTTTATATGAATATGTCATAAGTTGTTTGACGTCATTATAAAATTTGCATGGACAAAGAAGAAGTATTTATCGATGCAATTTTTATTTCCAAATTTCGTAATTGCAGTTTTATATCATTGCATGATTCAAGTTTAATGATTCTAAATTGCTGCTAATTTGTGCTTCCAAATTTTTGGTTGCATTTAGTTCGTGCTCTCCCAGTAATTTTTATATGAACATGTCATAAGTTGTTTGACGTCATTATAAAACTTGATTAGACAAAGCAGATGTGTTTATCGATGCAATTTTTATTTCCAAGTTCGTAATTGCAGTTTTATATCATTGCATGTTAGAAAGTTTGTTGATTCTACATTGCTGCTAATTTTTGTTTCCAAATTTTTGGTTGCAGTTTTATATCATTGCATGTTTAAATATGTGTTATTCTTTTCGCCTGATGAGACCCTTAAGCAAGGTCGAAACGCGTCGCGATAGCTCATTCGCACTGTATATTACAATAAAAAATTGTACAGATGAATAACTTATGCTTCTAAATGCTAGCCGTGAAGATAGCCTAAGTTACTGGTCGAAACACGAAAACCTATAGTTTTAGGTTGTCGAGCAAAATTGTTTTTGAACTGATTGCCGTTTCAATTAGTATTTAATGACAGGGCAGTAAGGGAGCCCAAAACTACTTTAGAGTTCCCTCTAACTTTATGGCTAATCGGCGAGTGCCCAAATTTTCTTTAAACAATTGTGCCCAAAGCTCTAAAAAGACGTTTATGTGCCCTAAATTTTGTACCAATCCAGTATTTAAGTATACCAAATGTCATATTTCCAGAAATTTGTCATATTTTTTAAAGCTGCGTTTACTATATTGCCAAAACTTATTTGCCCTTGCTCCAACAAATCGCCGATTCGCTGAAAAAAATCGGCTTAGTGGGAACACTTAACCGTACTTGTTGATGCAAGTAGACATTAAAGAATAACAGCAGTGGAAACAACAGTAAAAGATTCACATCTGCAAGTACCGTACCTTTTCCTTATGCATCACCGAAAAATAGTAAAATTGTCGTATTCTACCTATCTTGAAAGTATCAAATGGCATTTGCTAACACCACACAAATTAAATATAAATAATTTGTCAAAACTGGCAGTCTGTGGTTGATATCAAAGCTTCAAAAAGTGCTCGATAACGAAGAATTGAATTTTATAATTGTTAAGGTTTTAATGCTGTGGTGATCTACTGTTACTGTGATATCAAAACTGGCAGGTTGAAAATGATTAATAAGGAAACGATCATAGGGATGAGTACCAGGACGATGATATCGGTAGGAACCGCTCAAAGCTTCTCCAAGGTGGCGGTCTGGCTGCCTCGCAACCAATACGGAATGGCGAACAATGAAAGAAGAGGTTATATGCGCAAGAACTTTTGGAAAAGCAACTCCTATCAACTTGTCACGTTACAAGTCATCATTAAAAAGGTTGCAAATCCGCTCTCAGTATGCGTAGCTAAATAATAAGATAATTCTGTTTTTCATGCAATTATCGTACCTCATACTGTGTTCCTCCTAACTTTATGGCTTATCGGCGAGTGCCCAAATTTTCTTTTTAACAATTGCGCCCAAAGCTCTAAAAAGACGTTTATGTGCCCTAAATTTCGAACCAATCCAGTGTAAAAGCATACCAAATGTCATATTTCCACAAATTAGTCGAATTTTCTAAAGCTATGTTTACAATACTGCCAAAAATTATTTGCCCTTGCTCTAACGAATCGCCCATTCGCTGAAAAAAATCGGCTTAGTGAGAACACTGCCTCATAATATCGGAAATTCTACAAATATAGGAAAACGCAACAAAGCACTTTAAGAATCGTTTTATCAAGACTATAAAAAGTTTTAGAACCATAACTTTAATATAAATCACGACTATCGCATAACGGGTAGGTTACGCGTCGACTACTATTACCATTTCAATTGATACCAAGCAACAGAAACAGGAAATGCGGCTTATGCGTAATTGCGCACATATGACAAAAAACGGCATATCAGTACAATACTGGAGAGGTGGGCAGTACCGCAGCGCACTTATTGTTCAAGTACCGATAGCGCCGCTATTTTTTAGGGCAAGAAAATGCAGTACACCGGTACTTTTGTTTAAGCTTACGGGTCACTCCATGCCAAATGAGCAATTTTTTTTCCAAAATTACTCCATATGTTTTGTATTTTGATGAAATTTGGCACAGTTGTAGATCTTCATGAAAAAACAAGAATGCAAAAATTTTTTTTGAAAAACTCCCAACTATGTACGAAGTTATGATCATTTAAAAAACGCTAGTTTTGCTTGTTCCGCGTCATTGCACATGCTCAAAACTTTAATAAATCTTTAATTTCTTTATCTGTGGTCATACGAGACTGCTGAAAATTGCTAGACAGGGGTTTAAGACCCAAGGAATCCAAAAATTTAGCTTAAAAAATGATAAAACAATGATTTCATGGAGTGATTGAGCTTCCAATTTAATAATTACGTTTTCCCGATGCCCAACTTCGAGATCCTGTTAAAAAAATGAGTATAAAATTTAAAAACTGAAATTCGCAAATTTGTTACTTGTTCCACTGCTCTTTCATTTCATATAACAAAATTCAATTAATTTTGATGCCTACTATAAAAATTTTGTTTTTACGTGACATACGATTTTTCAATAAAAACAGCATCGAATAAGTTTGAGATAAAAAGCAAGACAGCACAAAATCCGTATGAAACAGTTTAAGGGAAAGAACATACAAAAAATGACCCAAACGTGCTAAGCAGATTTTTTATCCCAGGGAAAATCTGCAATACAGATTACTGAGCAGTTGTTTTAAAGGCAGCGCATGAACACTCAAGTACAATGATATCTAACACATGTTCTGGCTTGACAGTCTGGTTTTTTGGACTAAATGAACTCTTTCATGCACATTGTGTAGTGTGACAAGAATAATGAAAAGCACACGAATGCAAAAGTTTGAGATGGATTTGATTCAAGTTCAATCAATGCATATATCATTATAAATTTTTGATGCTATCAACTTGAATAGTCGGAAATGTATGTTGAAAAATTGCTGATTTCAATATTAAACAACAGAAATCTTTCAGGAAAATCTCATTTCCTAGCTTTGCGAACGTTAATGTTGTTGTAATCATATCTTCTTAATTTAGCACAGTTTTAATAGGTATTGGGCGACTGTTTTTTTTAACTATGATTTTTATTTTAGATTGTTTTATCTTATATCAGTAGTTCTGCAGTGTTTCACAATAAGATGAATGCAATGAGTTTGCTACAAAAATGTGGCATAAGTAGAAAATTGAATGAGATGTGCCACAGTTTTTGCTTCAATTAAAGCACTTGGGTTTGAACATGTTGAACTAATCTGTCACAGAATGTCAGTGCCGCGAGATGAGATTAGAAGTATCTGATTCTGTAAGCATCATCTCATGGAATCTCTCTCAAAATATCATTAGCAGTGGAAAACTGCTGTAAATCATATGCAAAGCCTAAAAACCAGTCAAGACAAGTCTGGAAGCATTTCTCTGCTTCAAGCTAACAAATGGGCATTGGGCAGTGAAAAAATTGTTATACTAGGTCAGAAGATCTGCCAAGCATGTTGGTGCATGTTGCAAGTCTTAAGTGTTGATGATGCTACCACCACCACATCATCATACACTGAGAGCGAGGTAGAAGCTCCACCTATTCAACTATAAATTCTGACGTTATGAACACATCATTTAAATTGTGCTTTATGATATCACGATCCTTAAAGCGTCATGGTAAAAGCAAGCACACACAGGCGGTTGAAGCTCACAGCAAAATTCTGAAAACTGCTAATATACTTCTGAGCAAATTAAACCAGGAAACTGCATCAATAAAGATTTGTGACAAACAAAACGATAGTATCACAAAAAAGTTAAAGAAAAGTTTGAACATTCAAACTGGCTTTGCCAAGCCTTCAGTGAAAAATTATAATCAGCTAACCGAAGTACCAAAATCATACTTTTCACTGTAATCCCTGGTACTTGGTCAGTAGAAAAGGCTGCACTACATTATGGGGTTATCAACTAAAAAAGTAACAAAAAATGAAGAAGAAAGGAATGTTGGGAGTCTTTCTTACTGACCAAGTATCAGAGATTAAAGTGAGAGGTTTGATTTTGGTACTTCGGTTAGCTGATTACACGTTCTCACTAAAGGCTTGGCAAAGTGGTCTGAATGTTCAATTTTTTCCTTAACTTTTTTTGTAATGGATCGTCTTGTTTGTCACAGGCCTTTCCTGGTTTGTTTTTCTCAGAAGTATATTAGCAGTTTTCAGAATTTCTAAGCCAACCTCAACCACTTGTGTTTGCTTGCTTTTACCACGTCGCTTTAAGGATCGTTACATCATAGAGCACAATTCAAATGATGAGTTCATAACTGCAGCATCCATAGTTGGATTGGTGGGAGTTTTTACCTTACTCTCTGTGGATGATGATGATGTGCTGGTGGTGGTAGTGTCATCAGCACTTAAAACTTGTAACGTGCGCCAACATGCTCGGCAGATCTTCTGATCTAATATAAAAAAATTTTCACTACCCAATGCCCATTTGTTAGCTCTAAACAGAGAAATGCTTTCAGACCTGTCTTGACTGGTTTTTATGCTTAGAATCTCACCTCTCAGCACGGAGGTTCTGCGATAGAATAGTTCAACATGCTTCAAACACAAGTCGATTTTGTGGACAATTCAGAATTGTGCACATCTCATTCAATTTTCTTCCAATGCCACATTTTTGTAGCAAACTCATTGCATTCATCTTATTGTGAAACACTGCAGAACTACTGATATAAGATAAAACAATCTAAAATAAAAATCATAGTTGAAAAAAACAGTCGCCCAATACCTATTAAAACTGTGCTAAATTAAGAAGATATGATTACAACAACATTAACGTTCGCAAAGCTAGGAAATGAGATTTTCCTGAAAGATTTCTGTTGTTTAATATTGAAATCAGCAATTTTTCAACATACATTTCCGACTATTCAAGTTGATAGCATCAAAAATTTATAATGATATATGCATTGATTGAATTCTATTGAATTGATTGAATTATAATGATATATGCATGCACTGATTCAACATACATTTCCGACTATTCAAGTTGATAGCATCAAAAATTTATAATGATATATGCATTGATTGAACTTGAATCAAATCCATCTCAAACTTTTGCATTCGTGTGCTTTTCATTATTCTTGTCACACTACACAATGTGCATGAAAGAGTTCATTTAGTCCAAAAAACCAGACTGTCAAGCCAGAACATGTGTTAGATATCATTATACTTGAGTGTTCATGCGCTGCCTTTAAAACAACTGCTCAGTAATCTGTATTGCAGATTTTCCCTGGGATAAAAAATCTGCTTAGCACGTTTGGGTCATTTTTTGTATGTTCTTTCCCTTAAACTGTTTCATACGGATTTTGTGCTGTCTTGCTTTTTATCTCAAACTTATTCGATGCTGTTTTTATTGAAAAATCGTATGTCACGTAAAAACAAAATTTTTTATAGTAGGCATCAAAATTAATTGAATTTTGTTATATGAAATGAAAGAGCAGTGGAACAAGTAACAAATTTGCGAATTTCAGTTTTTAAATTTTATACTCATTTTTTTAACAGGATCTCGAAGTTGGGCATCGGGAAAACGTAATTATTAAATTGGAAGCTCAATCACTCCATGAAATCATTGTTTTATCATTTTTTAAGCTAAATTTTTGGATTCCTTGGGTCTTAAACCCCTGTCTAGCAATTTTCAGCAGTCTCGTATGACCACAGATAAAGAAATTAAAGATTTATTAAAGTTTTGAGCATGTGCAATGACGCGGAACAAGCAAAACTAGCGTTTTTTAAATGATCATAACTTCGTACATAGTTGGGAGTTTTTCAAAAAAAATTTTTGCATTCTTGTTTTTTCATGAAGATCTACAACTGTGCCAAATTTCATCAAAATACAAAACACATGGAGTAATTTTGGAAAAAAAATTGCTCATATACACCCACCTCGGACAGTACTTCATGACATACCGCTCTTGATCTACTATACATTGAAGCCAATTTTACACACGGTTATCTATCACAGTGCCTGGCGTAAAAAAATAACGTGAAAAAGTGCGAAGCTATGAACATCCGACACGGAGCCAAACTATTCAAGTTCAAATTTCTACTTTTACAAAAGCTTTCCTTTAACTTCGGCATAAAACATTTTTGATTGTAGCGGACACACCAATTTTGCGCCATTATTACACAGAGGTTTAGGCTCAATAATCAAGTTTGCCTAACAGCAGAACTTGATATTCGACGGTGCCCTAAACTAAAATCAAAATTGATCAACATAAGTAAATAAATTCACTCATATTGGTCAACCTTTATTTAGTTTATACAGCAGAAAGTACACCACTTCAGAGAGCAAAAGAGCACCGTTTCAAACATTTAGTCTTCATCAGCAACTCTCATAACCAGACAAAGCTGAAAATGATCTACAAATAGTAAAAGCAACTCATAACCGAGTAGATAAAAAAAAAATTCGCTTCGAGGTAGGGACGCTTTGAAACCAATTGCTCGATTGAAACATCAAACAATACGGTGCTCCGTTCTAGTACTACCCCCATTGGTAAAACTATCAAATACCTATACGCAATGAAATACTATACGTCAAAAGAACAACAAATTAATCATAGCATGCAAAGAATTGTAATTGTAGTTACGTTTCATTCACCAACCGATATACCTGGTCTACACGGCGTCAAAACGCAACCGTACCACCAGTGTATTGTTTGTGGTATCTTTTAAAACTAACTGTATCTCGTACGCTGGTTGGACAGCGGAATACGTTCGCAATACAAATTGTACTTAGTTGAATCAATAAGACAAGCTGGTGTGGCCATGCAAGTGTAGAGCAGATTTTACCAGCAAAAAAATGCACAATTTTGTAATAAGATTTAGTGATCGAAAATGTCGGGTTAGAATTAATGAGCGTCGGGTTAGTAATCGATAGGTCGTTGTCTTCCGGTTCAATTCCCGAACAGATAATGCGTCGTTGTGCCTTTGGGGAAGACCCTTTACGCATATTTCCCGTTGAGGCGAAGCAGTCGACCCATTGTGGTGGTCCAGTTTGACTGAAGAATTGCAAACAAAACCCCCAAAAAAGGTACTAAGTGTGGATGTAGTTAAACAAATGCATAATACTTAGTTCGTACCCATGAATGAAACAGCTCCATTCAAACTGTAGTCACCACTATGAAAGAATGCACAGGTTCACTTACAAAGCCTAAGCCCGCTCACACCAAATCGGCATAATGCAACAAAATACAAAGCACAGTTCACACGCAAAACATGTTACAAAAAAGAAGTCTGCTGCAAAAAATAAATCGATTTATACAACGAAAAATGAACATAAATACACACGCGAGCCATGTATAGATCATTTGCTATTTCACGAAAGAAGCGATAGTTATTTGTATAGAAAGAGCAAAAAAGGCTTTACGACAAAGCAGAAATAATTGAAAACACTAAAAAGCATGTTCGCAAAATTATGCACACTTTTTTTATAAGAACCAGTCAATTTTGGGTTGAGGATGGCTGCTCTTAAATTTTCGAAAATTTTTAGTCTCAACAGACCCAAAACAGTTATATTTGACAATATAACGATACAGATTTAGCCATTATGATTTGAACCACATAAAAACTTACAATTTCCCTGCAGTATTACCACTGATCAAAGATGCAAGCGTTTTAAATTTGAAATCTAAAAAAATTCTACCAAAGAAGCACGAGCATTCAGCAACGGACCACGCAAGATCACTGCCTGTGTGTGAATGCTGCGATTAGGGCAACATTAATCAGCTTGAAATGATACACTGTGTACAATTTTACAGCTTTCTAGTTTGAAATTTCACAAGATTATCTTGTTTGCTAACGCAAATTGTTCTTATAAAAAGAAGCGCAATAATTTCGAACTACCATGCAACTAAGATAGCACACTCAGTCTCTTATCTGTCATAATCATGCAGAGAAATTGAAGCATCAATTAAAAGTCCATTGCAGAAGCTTTCCGAGCAAAATCGTCAGGCATAAAACTGAAACATTGATCACAAATAATTTTTTGTTTTGTCAAATGTTAATGCATTTAGTAAAGTTATCTACCTACATCAATCTGAACAATATATCCGTCGGACGGTATATTATACGCAACAACGTTCAAAGATTGTTTTTAAATCCATTAATTTTTTTTGGAAAGCGACGCAATATTCTCTAACAATATCGCAAACTTCAAAACTACTCGTGTAACATGAATTTTTAAACTGAGACAGACAACCTTTTGTGGTATTTGCTCTTCCTCAACCTCATTTCGAGCATAGTTACATCCACCACAAATTGAGTATTCCCGGTGATACAGTCAAATATTAAGTTAAAGTTACATTTCAGGATCAATTCAAATTGGGTTTATAAATGCTATTGGTGCAAGTTTTGATAGAGGCATCACATAAAATTGTCGGTGCAAAAAAAACGATACCAGTGAAATGAAATAAATGTCACCTAATAGAATAATTATTCTATTTTGGCTATTTAAACCCAGCAACTTGCTTTTTCTATGACGTGAATAATAACTTAATAATTGTGATGTTTTCGACATTTGCAGGCCAAAGTTTTTAATGTTTGATCGTTTGCCAACTTCTGGTCTAAAGGCTACCACCGCGAAAGCCTAAGAGCCACCAAAACGGCGACTACTTAGAACAAGCAATGCAAAAAAGTTATCCTCCCACAGAATTTGAACATGCACTCTTTGGATTACCAATTCACTGGGCTAGCACCTGAGCTACAGAGGAAGTCTCCTCGCATGCTTAACAAGCAAGTTGCTGGATTTAAACAGCCAAAATTAACTACCGGTAATCCAAAGGCTACAGGAGTGCATGTTCGAATCCGGTGGGAAGATAACTTTTTCGCATTGCTTGTTTTAAGTAGTCACCGTTCTGGTGCCTCTTACCTAGGCTTCCGCGCTGTAGCCTTTAGGCCAGAAGCACGCAAACAATCAAACAGAGCAATTTTGTATGACCGAATTGACCAACTTAAAGTACATGGATTTTCAAGTAAATTATTCAAAACTTCAAAGAAAATAAAGCTTTTTTTACAATTTCAAGATCTAATGTCTGATTCCGAACCCATTCAAGCAGATTACATTGATACAAAAAGTTAAATAGCAGACCGTCTTTTATTGACAGTAAAAATTATGATCATTTACATTAAAACTAGACGACAACAAAGCAGCAGTGGAAACAATCGATGGAATGCAAAAAGTAATTATGATAATAAAATGTTGATTGCAACGCTGTGAATAATTATCGCGCAACTTTCGTAGGTCTGTCAAATTTTAGAAGGTATAATCAATACTAATCAGTAACAAAGACTTCGCTTATAATATCACATTTAAGCATTGTAAAATCCAAATATGTCCACGCTTAGCCTTGTTTCATAGCAACTTGTGTATTGAATCCAATTTAATCGCTTAGGTCAGTGCTTTTCAACCTGTGCCCACCGGTGGGCCACACAGCATTTTGGTAAAAGTCGTATTTTGAAAAAGTCGTGTTTGAATTTTTTTAGCTGGAGACCACCTGTTTTCGGCCCGAAAAGCCGCTTGAATTTTGGTGAGGACCTTTTTTTTTGTTTTGGAGATCACCTGTTTTCGGCCGGAAAAGCCGATTGAATTTTGGTGAGGACCTTTATTTTTTGTTTTGGAGATCACCTGTTTTCGGCCGGAAAAACCGTTTCAATCTACTGCAAAACTGATTTGGCCGGAAAATTTGGGTCAAGTTCTTGAGCAATACTTTGAGAGTGGGGCCATGGAGAATTTTCAAAATCAAAATGGGCCACGGCTCACGATTAGAAAAAGGTTGGGAACCACTGGCTTAGGTGGGTGCAAACAAAATATCGAATTTAATTCTTCATTTAACGTAAAGTCGTAAGCGTTCAACTTCTCCCACGTTCTATGTTAAACCAATTGCAGCTTGTATGCTGATGACACAATACCGTGATTATGACTTTAACGTTACTCCAACAAGGTCAAAAACATGCTTTTGGAAAAACATCACACATAATCCTACCTGTGACTGAACTTGAGAGCGGGGAGCTTCCACCAGGAGTGGTTGTGGAACCGGTTGAAACTGTCGTGGTAGAAGTGGTGCTACCGCTAGATGTGATACTAGAAGTAGTAGTTGTGATGGTGGTGGTACCTTCACAAAGAGTGTTACGTTTAAAAAAAATATCTTCAGTGTTGACAAACTTGCAGTTCTAAACAAGTCAACTGAGTACCAACATTAAAATAATCAGCGGCCAGTTGCCGTGTACGGTGGACCCAAGTTTACCAGATAGAAGATGAATTAATGTATTCTGAAATAAACATTTCGCCAAAATTTCCATTCGACAACTGAGGGCGGAAAATCGGCTGGTCAACTTACCGACGTAAAACGTTGTAACATAAACACGAGAATGAGCTAGTATGCTCATGATAACGGCAGAGTATTAGCATCGTCTGTCCAGGTGAACTCTTTAATAATGTCTAATCCCAAAAATCGATCAAAATTCAAAATATTTGTTGATAAGTTTGGAACAAAAAATTAGCGGGTCAGTCAAAAATTCAAAAATGATGCAAGTCCTTACAAGCTGTTCGAGTAAGAACGACGTTTTCCAACCGCACATTTCCCGATGAGCTCGGCACATAAAAGGACCACTGAACATCTCCCAATGTCGCCTCCAAATCTTCTTCTATCTTGGTCCACGGCTGAGCCGTTCTACCGCCATTAAACAAGATCGAAGTTTGACTGAAACACAAAACCCAGAATTCCATGTTTATTCAGGAGGCTGAAAGATTGTGTTCAGTGACGAGTTTAATTAGGCCCTCTTCCGTGCTTTTTCAGAACAAGAAGTAAGCGCGTAACCAGGATTTTGTTAAGGGCGGGGAGGAGGGCTTGAACCCAAAGCTAAAATTTGTTGTTTTCTCAAAACAAAGCTAAAATTTGTCAGCCTTCGCCCACAGCCGCAGGGCGATTTTTGTAAATTTTGGGAAAACAGAGCCATTTTAACGCCATTTCGCAGATTTGTAAAGCCTTAATTGAAAAAACTAATTCGTAGGTTTTGAAAGCCCGTTGACATATTCAAAAAATGTGAGGGCCTATGTCGCAAAGTGGGGCCTCACTTTTTCTCCGGGCCAATCTCTTATATCCAATCTTAGTATTCAATACTCGAGAGAAGTTCTAAGAGATCAAGTAGTGCTGTTCAATTAATTTTCAAGTTTTGATTGTGCCACAATAATAGAAAACAAACAAAAACATGATCAATCACATACTCTATACGAGCAAATGGTTGCATAAATAATTAAAACATACGCTGGTTATACATAATTATAAAAACTTACGCTGGTCATAAATAACTAAAACATAATTATGCTGGTCGGCTTAACAATGTCAGTATAGTTTTGTACCACGTTAGAAAACTGCGGGAGAGACTTGCGTCTCGAGACCACTCATGTCTTAAAACTGAGGTTGGAGGTAAGCAAGGGCATGCTCTCCGTAGAAATTTTGCTCCAAAAATGTGTGGTTCAATGAAAAATAAACAAGTAAAAGATGACAGCCTAGAAGAGAGTCGGTCCTTTGGGCAGGCTGTCTCGCTCGGTCGGTTGAGTAGTCACTCCAGGGTTTCCTCTGATCGTCAAACCGCAACCTGTAGCGCTCGGGCTTTAGGCATAGGGGCTCGTTCGAAAAATCAGCGACATTCTCCTATTAGACTTGGAAGCTGGAACGTGAGAAGTCTTTGGGGAAGAAGTGTGGAGGTATCTGAAGAGTTGAGAAAGAGGAAAGTAGATGTATGCGGCTTGCAAGAAGTAAGGTGGAAGAACGAAGGTACTCCATTTCTCGGGTTTTTTGAACGAAGGTATAAATTGAGGTGGTCTGAAAACAGCTCTGGTATTGGGGGAGGGGTGGAATTTCGGTAAAAAAAGAGCTATGTGAGAAAGTGGTAGATATCTGGAGAAAAAGTGACAAATTATGGTGGTAATGTTAGGGTTTGGAGAGCAAGTGATACGAGTAATATCAGCGTATGGACCACAAGCAGGGAGACCACTTAAAAAGAAGCACAGGTTCTATGACGAATTGGCAGACGAATACGAGCTACAGAATCCTAGTAAGGTGGTATTCGGACTGGGAGATTTTAATGGACATGCTGGTGAAGAGATAGAAGGCTTTGAGGGTGTTCATGGTGGAAATGAAATAGGCCAGAGAAATGCCGAAGGAAGAATGCTACTTGAGTTTTGTGACGAAAGAGAATTATGTGTGCCAAACACGTGGTTTAAGAAGACAGACAAAAAAAGATAACGTTTAAATCTGGCAATAATGAATCTTGAAATTGATTTTATTTTAGTTATTAAAGAAAACAGAAAATTTTTGAAAGACGTAAAGGTAATTCCATGGGAATTGCCACATCGACTGCTAGTTGCCGATGAGGATAAAAGAAAACTGAATAAAGTTGTCAAGAAAGAATCAAGGGTAAAGCGCATGGTTTGGAAATTAAAAGAAAGGGAAATGCAAGAAAAATTTGAAAGAAGAGTTGAGTTGAAAGATGATGTTGAAACGACAAATTTGTGGGAATCTTTTAGAGATGGAGTTCTGACGGCATGTGATGAGCTATGTGGGAAGAAGAAAGTCAGAAAGAATGGAGGAAATAAATGGTGGTAGAATGAAGAAGTGAAGAATGCTATAGCAAGGAAGAAGGAAGCATTAAAAACGTCTTGCAAAACTGGGTTGGACAAACACAAAATATTTTACAGAAAAATGAGAAATCAAAGTAAGAAAGTGATTGCTAAAGCAATGAAGATGGAATCTGAAAAGGAAATGGAAGAGTTACGTGAGAAACCAAACAAGATTTTCAAATTCGTAAAATTAATGAAATGGGATGGAAAAGATGTTGAAGGAGAAAAATGGATTAAGGGTAGAGATGGAAGAATTGGTTTCAGTCAAGAAGATGGATGTAAAATATGAAAAGAACATACGGAGAGGATTGTGAATGAGGAAAATGCTTGGGACCACAAGGTGGACGCTGCTATGGTTGAGGGGCCAGTAGAAAAAGTTTCTCGCAAGGAGGTGAGAGAAGCGATCGGGAAGATGAAACAGGGAAAGGCTGCGGGGCTCTCTGAAATAATAACGGAGATAATTGTTGCAGGCGGCAGAATTGCAGGGGAAGTGGTGCTACAGCTTTGCCAACGAGTTTTGGATGGAAAGGGAATCCTGGATGAATGGAAAATCAGCGTTGTGGTGCCAATTTCTAAGGGAAAAGGAGATGCGATGAACTGTGGTTCATATAGAGTACTGCAGTCGCTGGAACATGCCATGAAGGTTATTGAAAGAATGTTGGAGAGAAAAATACGAGCATTAGTTGATTTTGATGAAGCACAGTTTGGTTTCATGCCTGGAAAGGGAACGGATGCCTTATTCTTAGTACGAAAGTTGCAAGAAGAGCATCGAGCGAAAGACAAAAGAATGTACATGTGTTTTGCTGATTTGGGAAACGCATTTGATAGCGTACCAAGAGTAATGTAATGGACTATAAGAAAAAAAGGTTTGCCTGAAACCCTGATCAAGGCGGTAATGAGTCTTTATGACGGAGCAGAAACTAGAGTTTGAGTAGGATCGCGTCTGTCAGAAGAATTTTTTGTGAAAGTTGGTGTAAACCAAGGAATTTTGTTTGAAGAAAATTTTGTTTGAAGAAATTTTGTTTGAAGAAATGTAGAAAGGTGGTCAAGAACTTCAAGAGACCAGATAAAATACTGTGTGATGGTGTGAAAACGGAAAGCAAGTTCTCTTATCTACGTGACAGATTGAATGCAACTGGTGGGTGCGAAACAGCGGTAACAGCTAGAACAAGAATTGATTGGATAAGTTCAGGGAATGCAGCGAAATACTCAAAGACAGAAGGTTTTATTAACGATTAAACGAAAAGTTTACAAAAGTTGGGTAAGATCAGCTAAACTGTAAGGAATTGACGCATGGTGCTTGAGAGAAAAAGAGATGGCAATTTTGAGAAGAACAGAAAGAGCAATGATTCGAGCAATAAGTGGTGTGAAGCTTTTATATTGAAGAAAAGCGAGGAGTTGATGGACATGTAGGGCATAAAAGAGTCTCTAGATAGGATGGCTAAAGCAAGTAGTATGCACTATGCAGTGGTACAGTCACGTTTTGAGGAAAGCAGATAAAAATGTGATAGTGAAGGCTTAAAATTTGAAGTGAGCGGTAGTGGAGGAAGACCGAAACATACGTGAAAATGCAAGTGGAGAATGAGATGAAGAAAAATAGACTGGTGAAAGACGCGACAACAATTTTGTTAAAAGCCTACGCCATTTGGCAAGAAGCTGTGAGTGTGCTGTGAAGCTGACATTTTTTGAATTTTACGTTTTTTGTTTCTGTACCGTCCGTGTACACTGCAGAGTACAGCATCATCAATTCATCATCTTTTTCCAAAGGCATTTATGATAAAATGTGATCTTTCGTCTATTCCAGATAAGCCGTATGCAACCGGTCAAACAGTACGCAAGTCGAAGCAGATTTTAGTTGCTTGAACGAATTTCAAAGCATTAACTAACCCTTCAGTCGTTCGGTATAAAAACTAAAAGCCAAGACAGTGGTGGCATATAATTTTTTGTTAAAATTGGCAATGGTGACTTCAGCAAATACGTGAAACTTGTGGTGATTTCCGTTCGGCTCTATTTTTTTTCAGTGAAGATGCTTCTAAAAGATCAGTTTCGATAAAATTCAATGACATATGCAACTAAAACTGCAACCCGTGCACGATTCCCGGCTGGGTCAAACCAAACACTAAAAACTTATTATTTACAGATTTTGTGTTTGACGTTCAGCAAAAAAAAGGACAGTGTGAAGCCTCCAGCGTGTGTGGTAAGTAGGTGGGCACTACGCAAGTGGCAGTGTAAATCAAAGATCAATTTGCTGTTTCCTGGCCACGGTAACGCGATGAGCAAAGATGCAACTATAATTGACTCACCCATTTCTTGTAAGTCGCACCACGAAATCCTGCGTGTTAGAACTTGTGATCGTGTAATAGAAACTCAAACAAGCGCCTGAAGGTGGAACAGTGAAAGTTTGTGACGTCATCGAACTTTCACCTGTCCCTGATTGCGCAACTGGAGCTGCAGAAAAAAAAAGCAACTTAAAGATATGATACTTGATACTTATCTATGCACTATAAAAACAACTTAAAAATGTGATACTTTATATGTAATTAATTTATTTATTACTCAAGAGACGAGGCTAACTGGCCAATTAACACTTGCGAATTGGCGAAACTTCTATTCAAAGGCAACACAACAGTTGTTATGGACAAAACCGACTATGACATGCGGCTGCTTACTATGTTGGAAGATAATACCACGTACCAACAACTACAAAAAGACCCCACCCCCAACACTGAAAAAAATGTCAACAAGTTCGTCTCCCAGTTGGTTGCCGACAATAAAATCACAAAAATTCAAAGCTATCGACTTAAAAGCTCCAACGGACGAGCACCCGTGTTATACGGCCTCCCAAAACTGCACAAAGAAAATACCCCGCTGCGGCCCATCCTATCTTTTACTGGCTCTCCGACCTACAATTTGTCAAAAGACCTGGCACGAATTTTTAGTGAGTTGACAGGAAAAAGCGACCACCATGTCCGAAATTCGAAAGACTTCGCAAAATTTATCACATCTATTACCATTAACGATGATGAACAAATGATGTCTTTTGATGTTGTCTCCCTTTTCACGAAAATACTCACAGGATTGGCCGTCGAAATCGCAAAAAGCCGGCTAGAAGCTTTGGACAATTTGGAAGAAATCACTTCTTGGTCAGTGGAGGATATTTGCAAAGGCCTTCAAATTTGCTTAAATGCTACCAACTTAATCTTTCGAGAAAAACACTACAAACAAATTTTTGGCACGGCAATGGGCTACCCCGTTTCCACTGTGATCGCCAACCTAATCATGGAAGATGTTGAAAAAAGAGCCCTGTCGACATTCCACTCGCCACCAAAAATCTGGAAACGCTATGTAGACGACACCTTCGTCATAATCCACAAAAACTCGGTTGAAGATTTTTTGGATCATTTAAATACGATTGAAAACTCAATCAAATTCACAATCGAAAAAAAGCCGACTACACACTTCCTTGCTTAGACACATTGGTCCGACGAAATCAACATGGCAAATTCTCCACATCAGTGTACCGAAAACCAACCAACAGCAACCGATATTTAAACTTTCGATCTGACCGTCCTTTGGAACACAAACAATCCGTTGTACGATCACTAATTGATCGGGCCAATGCTCTTTGCTCTACCACGAAAAACCGTCAAGATGAAATCAAGCACGTAAAAGATACTTTAAAATTGAACTGTTGTTGTTGTTGTTAAAATTGAACTCGTACCCAAACACGACCCTCATCAAGAAACCTTCAAACAGCACAGAACAATTCAAAGGCTTTGCCATTATACCATACTACCCCGGACTGACAGAAAAAATACGGCGTTGTTTAACTAACCATAATGTTAAAACCGTATTAAAACCGCGTAACACCATTGGCAAGAAACTCGCCCATCACAAAGACTCAGTGGACCCTAATATGCGACAAGGAGCAGTATATCAAATTCCTTGCCATGACTGCGACTTCTCGTACATTGGCGAAACAAAGCGCAGTTTTTCCATCCGCAAAAAAAAACACTTAGCAGACATTCGGCATCTACGATTCGATAAGTCAGCACTAACTAAGCATGTTTTTGACAACGAACATTCCATGGATTGGACCAACGCTAAAATTCTAGATTTCGAACTTGACTTCACAAAACGCCGTTTTATCGAGTCGTATTTCATTAACCAAATTCCCAACACTATGAATGATAAGCAAAATGACAAGTTCCCTAGCATTTATTCGGCAACTCTACTTCAAACCACATGACGTAATATTATTGGTTTTTCACGCTCCGCCAATCGGTCAGTTTTTCGCTTCCAATTTGTTATAATTTTTGCGTTAACGTATGATTCACTTGTGACGTAATTTTTCGCATCTATCGTATGCTTGTTTTTCAACTTTGCATTCTAGCCCTGACGAAGATAGGTAGTACATGCCTTGAGCATAGCCTATCGAAACGTTGGCAAAAAAGTTTTCTGCCCCACCAGTTGAACTAATAAACTTCATTTAATTCTATTTAATAGGTTTGGCTGAGGCTAAAAAAAAAAACATTTTGATCCTCAACCAGAAAATTTAATACAACCAGAAAATCAAGTCAAAAATATAGTTTTGCCTCGCATTTCTCTGGAATGTCGAGACAAACTTTCAAGAACATTAAGTTTCGAAGAAATTTTGGACCATCATCCATACCACTTTATCAGAACCTCGTTTCGTTCAAAATCATGGATGCTAATCACATAAACGACATAGCAACAGATGCAATGGCATACAATTAGTGCATTCAGTAATCGGACTACATAGGCAATGCTATGAACCGAACTAAGATTTGGTTCCTAACATTGCTCATGTAGTCAGTATCTTATTACGTTATGTTATGTCTGACAGGAAAAAAAAAATATATATACTCCCTCTTTTAATCAGTATCACTCTTTTTGTAAATCAATTTTTCGGCACGGTTTTTTGTTGCGTTCTCAAGAAAAAAAAAAACTGAATAAAGCAAATCGACCAATAAAAGAAATCAATTCGGGTAAGAAAAGTGGTCGTGTCAACACGATACCACTAATTCCGGACTTAAATCTTACCGGGAATATTCTCGGATGGGGCTTCAGGTACTCCTGGTACTGTCACTCTTGTCCATCCGACGTTTGTGTAGCCACAAAAAGTATTAACTTGATTTTCAAACGAGCAGTCGTAATTCACTAAAAATTTTAGAGATTAAATTAAGTGGATAATGCGCTCAAAAACGGAAAGACTAGATTCTAATTCCTGGTCAGCTAAATCGGACACAACGTCGCGACCATGTCGCCATTTCTTCATTAAGAAATTGTGTTGCCAAAGCACAATAGATAGAGGTTTAATTTAAACCGATCAGTGGTCAAGTGGATAGAGCGTCCGCTACTGAAACAGTTGATTCAGGTTCGATTCCCGGTGGCATCAAAACAAAAACTATAAAAATTGTAATTCACAGCTTTCCTGCTGGACACTAGGCACACATGTGAAGCCTTCACAGACACCGTGTGTGGTAGACAGCTGGCAGCTTGATTTGAAGATCAAAAGGTCCCTTCGCTGTCTCCTGGCCAAGGTAACTTGGCGAGTAAAGATGTAATTACAATGACGCGAAAGTGGGGCTGCCCCACGTTGGTAAACGTTCCACTGCAATTGAGTGAGCCTAGTTGAAATGTGATTTTTGAAGTACGCTAATTACAGGGGGGCTTAAATGTTCATTCTAAGGAAGCCACTTAAGAAATGCTTTCTAAACCTGTAGCACGAGGTGATAGCTGCAATAATCTCAAGCACATATTGCAAGCTCTATACGAGCAGTATCTATAGTAAAAAAGTTAAAAAACAGCTTGGACCCCCAAACAACCGCTGATTATCTGATAAAAACCGGTTTTACGCCCAATGTCGAGAAACACGACAAAGTGTTTGAGAAAAAATAACTTGGAAACAGTCGAGCCAAGAAGAATGAAGCTATAACACAAATGTAATGTAATAGTACAGGACTAATTCCAAAAGCCCACTTTATCTTGTCAGCTGTCCAGACCTTTTAATTGATTTGTTTGTTGTTCGGTCTCATCAGCACTAACGGTTCGGTAGTGGTTTAAAGGTTTGCCCTGCCCTTGACTGAGAGAAAGTGTGACTTGTGAACCACGAACATTCCGGGATGTGTTTCCACGTAAATTGAGGTATTGGTCACACTAGTTAAAGAGTAAACATCCAGATAACAACATAATGCTATTTTACTCACCTACACAAGTGGGAAATTCCCCCCATTCTCCATTCTCATCGCAAGTTCCTTCTGCAGGGCCGGAGATGACAAGAGCGGGGTCAGTGCATGAATAAGTAATTCTGGTACCAAATTCGTAAGGTGTAGAAACACCATTATCTTCGAACGCCACTCCTGATGGCAAAGCAGGCGCATCACAAGTTACAGCTGCACAACAATATAAAAACCATTCGTTAATGGTTATATTATGGTAGAAACAGAGCGGTCGAAGTTAAAGACAAGCTCCACAGTAGACTAGAATAATTACATAACATACAAACCAAAACCTTCCACAAGCATTGCAAAATATCGAGCTTTCAAATTTGTTGGTTTTCAAAAAATTGCAAAACAGGTATGGATGACGTCATAGTCGAACAAAACATTTCAAGCAAAACTAATATAATTTTTACTACACAAAATACGATGGAGAGATATCTAGCTTATGAAGACACTGACGGTCATCTAAATCTTTCATTGCACATAGCATTTATGCATCAACTGGAATTTTTTTTATACTGCAGCAACAGAGACACCAAGTTTTTATTATTGAAAGTGCAGTAACTTTGTTTTATGCGTTACACTATGTGTATGCAAACTTTAACATTCAGTTATAAATACATACACCGTTTTGTGGCTAAATTCTTTTGTGATAAATTGTTGAAACTTGATATTCTAATACTTGCCAGAAGAAAAACACTACGACTAAATCACAAAGATAATCTTACACAAATGCAATGTTAAAAAGGAAAACTGCTTAAAAGCACAAAATTTGAGTATAACTTTCAAAAACAAAATGCTGATTACCAGTAAGCAAATAGCGTCGTTGACAATGAAGAACCGAAAACCAAGAGTGTTTAAATATAAGCTCTAGCATTGTAAACAACTATGACACAGATATCTGAGCGCTGGCCATATTATTGTAAAATCAGAGTTGCTATCTTTAGTCAAAAGCGTCAAATTACAGCTTACGGCAACCCTACGGATTCAGAGATGTTCATTAATTATGTAAAAATTCTCAACGTGTACAACAGTCAGTATCACGAGTTGCAGGTACAATCTCAACCCAAAACCTTAAAGTTTGATCGGTAAACAGATAAAAATTCGATTTGCATATGAAAAATCTAAAAGTGCAAGCTTGTTGGGAGCAGAAGATGGCAATGATTCTATTCTGAAAGGACTTCAAACGTAACTCTTAAATCTTACTTTTGGAGTGAATAACCCCTTTAGCATCACAGCTCCAGTATAATTAAGACAAAGTACCAAAAAACCAACTCAAAAAATGACAAAGATAACAAACAGCGCAATTTTACCAACAAAATACTGTATCTGCCAAGAATAAAAACTATTGTACCAACACATTTTGGGGGGAGATTGAATGTCATTTTGATAATGAGTTTTGACGACATATACTGTAGTATACTTAATGTAACATAAAGACTGCTTACCACTAATTAGAAATCCTTTGCAATGGAAAAAGGTGCTGCTAAGTATTTTTCTCAACAATACTTAACACAACAGGCATGATAACTGCGTAGAAGAAACACCAATTAGTTGGGCAATTGATGTAGATTTTTGAAAAAAAAGCTGTGTTGGTTACATCACTGAAATACACTTACGATCGCAGGTTGGGGCAACTCCATTCCATTCTACTGTGCCACTACCGTCGCTAGATACCACACAGGAACGAACTTCATTACCACTCAAGTTATAACCTAGAAACAACCATTTATGTTCACATTAATTGCTTCACACTAAACAAGCTCATCAACGAAGTTTACATACAGAATTACACACACGTCGCAGAAGCTTTTTTTTATTTTGTTAAATGCTGCAAACCAAAGATTTTTTGTTTTGCTTTCATTGAATAAACTGTCTTCACATGTTGTTGTACTTACTAGAGAAATAAAAAGTTTAGTTGCTAGTGCGTAAACTTCTATAGTTCAAAACACCAACATTGCATTGTAATGTGTTTCATTTCCTACGCCCTACTAAGTTGAGTGTGAAGTAACAACTACCTAGGCATAGCTAGAAGCAACAATTGTAGGTTATTTCATTTTGTGCAACAACATGGAAGGGGTTTGTTCATTTTTTTGACTTTTGATCTGTACAAAGTTAATGAAAACTGAAAACATTTGCATTTCTTGATTGCTAGTTTGTAAATAAATAACAAGAATGGTTTATTATTATTGCAATTTGTTACATTCATTTGGTCGCAGAAAATTTCCTCTCAATGGAAGCTGTATGAATACTTTAATACGGTATGGGCATATACTTTATTTAGCCTACCGTAGTACCGTAATCATGCAAGATCATTAGTAATTCCCCGTTATAACATATCTTACATTGAAATTTAATCATACGAGATTTTTTAAGTCATTGAAATTTATTAACTTGATATTTTATATTGAGTTCTATTTGAATAAGGCAAAAGACAATGGCTGCAACCTAAAGATACTGCACTAAGAATAATCTGCTTACTGAATCAAAATAAACAAAATTCAACTATGGCATATTAAATGACTGTACATACTTTCAACTACAGTGAGCACGCAATGTGACCTAGAGATAAAACCTTTTTTTTTCAAACTTCCACATAACACTTCTTATGAACATTACCAGTGTCACAACTATAAGTTGCACGTGATCCAAAGTTATTTCCACTGGTAAGCTCAATGTTTCCATTTGAAGGATCCACTAAGGTATCACAAGCTTGAAGTTGGCATTGATATTGGAGAGGAGACCATGTGCCATCATTGCAAGTTCTTGTGTTAGGACCAGCTCCAGAGTATCCTGTAAAACCAAAACTTGACGATGATATAATGACAGACATTAAAAATTCCAACACAAACCCAATTCTTTATATCGAGATCATGATCACTTCTTGCCATATTGAAAACTGTATGCAAGTTTGGAAATAGAAGTTCTAAATCAGCATACATTTTCAAGACTTACAGGTGCTCTATTTGAACTAGAGTCAAGTGTATAGAGCGTTTACCACCAAAGCGATAGGTTTGGATTTGATTAATAAATTGTGACAAACCAAGCCTTGTGTTTAATTCCACAAGCATAGTTACAGGTTTCTGATTTGCAATTAATGTTTTTTTTGAACACGCTCTGATTGGCTGTCAGTCATGCAAGGCAAGCTGATCTTTTCAAGGATGTCTTGCTTTGTATGGAATGGTCAATCAGGTCATTACATGCTTGGAGATAAAAAATTTATTCCTTCTTATTTTGAATTTGTAATGTATGCATGTGTTAGTTACGAATACTCAAGGAATTTAAATCAAAGCACCTTCCAAGAAAAATATATTACAAACTACAGTTTTATTATAAAATGTTGTATTAAACTAAAAACAATAAAAATTGTTGTAAACTCATCACTACCCTGCTTGATGCTCAGCATTCAAACAGCAGCAACTTCACTGTAATTATATACTGGGCAGGAGGCAGCTTGACTCAAAGACAGAAATGTCCCATTGCTTTCTTTTGGCCTAGGCAGCCAGGCATTAGGCAAATAAAGATGTAGCCAAATTACAGTTTTCTTAAGAATGTAAATTTTTCAAACATAGTGTAATTTTTTTTCTAATAAGAATTTATACTCATTTATTGTTGAAGTCGAAAGCTGGCAAGTTTTCAAATATTTAAAATCAAACTTTAGCATTGCCTAATTTTGCACAGATTTTTTTTAGGGTAACGGATATTTCAAATCGCTGCAAAAAATTATGTTTTTCACAGTGGTTTACCAGCCAGTTGATCAAGTAGTAACACACTCATCACTGAAGCGGAAAGTTTGACATTTAAATCTTCGGCCGATCAAATCAGACACAGTATAGCTCTGGGCATGCCACTGCAGCAGCATTTTTTCTAAAAAAGCTTATTTGCTGGCAGGTTGCAGGGGCAATGATGCAACCTAGGCTCGACCAGCCTGTTGAAAGCTTTATCATAATTCATCCAGCATAATAAAATACATGATTTCATAAAGTTGTTTAGTCTATAGTGGCATATTCAGACTTCGACATCAAGACACCACTTAGTGGCGTTTATGTAGCCTACAGCAAACAGCAGCACTGGTAGGTTTTGGTAGCTAATTGCACTATTATATACATGACATTTTCACTCCTAATACATGCAATGCACCATACCACTACAAATAACCTTCATTTTTTTCTCCAAGTGATTTAAAAGGACATTTGGGTTGAAAAATTTTTTGCTCGGTTTTGTCCCAAATTGATAGATCTAAAGACTAACTTCACCAAAGTTGAGCTTTCTACGACCTTCCGTTCCTGAGATTATTATATATCAGATTAGATTTCTTTTTTAAAGGCTTTTAACCTTTAAAAATTTAGGCAGGATTTCCAATTAGAAACAAAACTTTGCTACATGTTTGTGATCTCAGTAAATATTTCGCAGCAGAGTTATAGTAAAACAAACTAAAGATTTAGAACTGTAAAATTAGCTGCTTTTCAATAAATGTAAGCTAATTTTCCAAAAATTAGTCTTCTCTCGCAAAACGGACAAAATGGCAACACAGTAGTAAGAGGAAAATAGTTAACTTTGAACTGCAATATCTTGAAAACAGCAAGACATAGAAAGCTCAAATTTGGTGAGAATGCAATTTAGACCTATCCCAACTATTTGGTCAACAGTGTAAAACTTGACTTGAATGCCTCTTTAAATTAGCCACTGCATTGAAAGCCAATCTAAATTCATTTGGTGTGTTCTGCTGTACATGGTACAAATATAAATACATATACCAGAAACATCATTAAGCATATCTTGCGTTTGTGTATTCTTAAAGGAAATACAACCACAGGCCATACAACAATTGAATAATACTTGCTTCTAGCTAAAGTTTAATTTCTGGCTAATAAGCTATTTAATATCATACTTACCAGGACTACAAGAGTATGTAATTACAGTACCATCAACATAAGAATTTTGTACAGGATCGTATGGAGTGTTATCTACTGGGTCTGGTGGTGAACATGGACCTATAAAATGTTTTTGAATTTAAAGAGATTTTTTTTAATATCAAATTTTACATTAAAACAACTGCTTCGTGCTAGTAGTGTTTTTAAAAATTGCTTAAAGGGGGTGAAACATTCAGCCAAATTTGATTGTTTACATCTGCAATAGCTAAAATCAAAATATAAGTTTTAAATTTTTGTGTTCTGATTTTGGAGCTGAGGTTGCAAAGATATTAAACATATACAAGAAGATAACCCCCTAAAAGTTTTTGGAAACCCTGATTCTGTTCTTTTAGCCTAAATTTTCAGAAAAAAGGGAGGTTTACCAAAATTGGATTGGTCACATATACGGGATCAGTGCTCAAAAACTGCCCATGGTGACTGGGCATAAACAAATTTAAGAAACTAAGTTAATTTATCCACTTTAAAGTGTGCTTATTGTGGACTGATCCATCCTCACCTTCAGTAGTGTTCTTCCTTATGGGGACAGGCAAACAAAACCTTTCTAAAACCTGAAACCTATTCAAACCCTTCAAAATAAAGCTCTAAAAATTATGACCAATACTCATTGGTGTCAATCTGCTTCCTTCTATACTAAAATTGCAGTTGTTAAAATTTAATGATATTGTGAAGTTATAATTAGCTGAGATTAAGCATTTTATTCACAACAATAAAATATCAAATTCGTATTTTAATTTCTCTGTTTTCCAGGGTCAAAAATTTTTATTGTTTTCACACTCAAAATTCTATTAAGCAAAACTAACTTTTGCAAAAACCAAAAAAGGCAAATTAGCCATTTCTTTTTCAGGCCCAAAAATATGGCGTGAGATACTCAGTGATATAAAAAATCTTTCTAACAAATCCTTCACATATCAATATCAGATATAAAAGATGATTGCATAATTATTATGCAGAATTTGCTGAATAATTGATTTGGCTTGACATTGACAGACGATCATCTGTTTTGCTTTTCCATTATATCTTTATTTTCATTTTTGTTTTCTTTTTTTTTTTGCGATGGTTTTTTTTTTCCGTCAATCATTTTGTGTGCTATGTTTGCTCGTTTGTTTTCCTCATTGTTCAATATTTGCTGAAACATACTATTTTTTGATTGATGGGTAAAGATTTATGTATTATAAACATAATCAGTAAAGAGTTATTCATTGATTGATAAATTGGTAAAGACGTATGTTTTGAAGATTTTTATTACTGGTGATATTTGTCCTTTTGGCCTTGCTAGCCTTATTGATAAGCCCTGATATTGCGCATAACAACTGCCTACGGCATGCTATTGGAAATTATTCTGAATTGAACTATAGCAATTATCTATTGTAATATTATGATTACTAACATTTTTGGAAAAAAATTTTTGTTAGGATCTGGTTAATTTACAATTCCTTGCCTTTCTATGCTCATGTTCATACCTGTAGTCCTAGCTATACTGACGAGGAATAAAAGACGAATGTTGATTTTGAAATAGTATGTCTCAGACTGTTAATTAAAGGTTTGATTCTGCCATAAGACACTGGAGACTGACTATAGCTTATTATTAATCATACAGTACTATTTTTGTTTTTTGATTAGAAAAATCTCCAAATTTACGAATTTAATTGGCATTAGTATTATAGCAGAATTTGTTTAATTTGTCATTTTGCTCAATTTGTAACATTTTTGTCAGTCCAGGCTAAATTCTAATCTTTTACATCCATTCCAGTTCAACTAATTTGCCATTATCTAATTCAGGCCCGCACAACTTGCTGAGTACAAGGGCCATAACAACACAGACCCATTTGTCATGGGCCGCATGCTTTTGTTCTTGTAGCAATTATCATTAAGGCAAAACAACTTGTAATCATGGAAAAATAAAAAACAACTGTTACCTCTTCATCTGCATGCTCAAACATCCAGTTATTGCTTTTTGATACTTATTGGCAGCAAAAACTTATTGCTGTTCCATTCACCTTTTGGGTTGTAACCAATATAGGCTAATTTTTAGAAATAGTAATGTTTTCACGGCAAAGAAAAATCATAGCAAATTATCGAAATGTAAGGTACATTGCAAGCATTGACAATATGTCAACAATAAACAAAAATTTCAAAAATAATGTTTAAAGTGAAATGTTATATACAAAACACCTTTTGTTGGCAACAAGCTCATTCCAGTTTTAAGCGCATACACACAATTGCATCAGACACCATGTCACAATTTGACAAATATGGATTGCGTAAAATATGCTTGAGATCACAATAAACCATTTTGAGAGCCGCAATAGGCTTCATGGGCTGCGTGCAGCCCACGCGCCAAATATTGTAGACTTTGTGCAGGTCTGGACTAATTTGTCACTTTGCCCAATGCGTCACTTCATTATATCCCCGAAAAACGTTTTGTTTGGCTCAAGGTTTATTAGTCATTTCAGATTTGCGGATTCAATTCAATGTTGAAGCGATATTCACAGCTTTGTTTGTTACTGCAGGATGGATGGATTCATGCTGTATCAGTGGTTAGTTCAACACTGAGACTTTTAGACAAACAAGGAGTTCTTATCAGATTAACAGTCTACAGGGAAACCTTGCTGTAGCAACACAAAAGGACGAGGTGGGAGGTGCATTTTAACTACAGAATATTAACTACCAGTACCCGAGCTGAGAATCTAGAAGAGTATAAATCAAAATAGAGTACATACAGTAATCATTGTTAAAAAAGTGCAAGTATAGTAAAAAAAGTGTGAAAATTTAGTGTAAAAAAAGAGCAACTACAGTTTGAACAGTTAAGATTAAAAGTTGACAATATAATTACGCTTTTTGCCTTTCATTTCAGAATTATTGTCAGACAGAAGTTAGATCACTACTTCTGAACAGAAAGCAACAGTGATGTTATGTCAGATGATATGTGCTGTGTCCAAAATGCAGCAGGACATATTGACAAGAGAAGCCTCTAATAGAACAAAACTAACCAAAATCACACAACTTGTGCGAGTTAACAATTTTGATTAGAGATTTTCTAAGCACAAAAGCTGGACAGAGCTGTTTCAAGCTTTTAGCTCTCATCAGCAGCCCTAAGCATATCTAACCAAAGGTATTCCCTGAATGGACAAACATCTCGGCCAAACTGAACAAACCTTAAGGGCTTGCACAGTGGCAGAGGCTTTCTAGGGAATGAATAATTTTTCACTTTTGGTACTTTACAAAACAAGTGAACAATTGCTGGGCTCGTGTAGTAAGGACAGCCATCGGCTATGTTTAATACAAGGGCTCCCCCTTTGTGTGACCACGAAAATCAAACCCGTACAAGCTTGATGTCGTTCGTGGTCGACTCTTGGAAGTCAGAACAACTTTCACTGACAGTTAGGTGGCCAGATTATACACAAAACCTGCAGCTGCAAGCAGCTCGAGTAATTGATGCACAAAGGTGGACAGCGCTGCTGAGGGCTGAGACAGAGCTGAACAGTACATTGATGCTGAGGGCTGCTGATGAGAGCTAAAAGCTCAAAACAGCACTTTCCAGTTCTGTGCATCAATGACTCGAGCTGCTTGCGACTGCAGGGTTCTGAAATCTGGCCACCTAACTGCCAGTGGAAGTTGTTCGACTTCCCAGGAGTCGACCACGAAGGACATCAAGCTTGTAGAGAGACTTTCTATATCATCTTCTGCGTACTGTATGATTTGTTTTCTGTGTAACTGCGTTATATCTAACAATAACCAGAAGAAACTGTGTTAACAGCAAAATAAGTATATAACAAGTAAACAAGCTGTAATAGGGTTTTTACCTGTTTGCATAATTCATCAGTTTGCTTAATTTTTCACTTTTTTAAAAATCCAGTAGAGGTGATGAATTAGGCAAATTCTACTGTATTTTTATTCAATTGTTAGGCATAAGCAGGGTGACAATTGACTCCTGACTCTTTTTGTTGTCTATCAACTTTTAGTATTTAGAAAGTGGCTAGTGTTACGTGACATAACGCACATAAGAGAATAAGAGAGGAAAGAGTGAGTGCTCATTCACTTATTGACGCTTTTTTATTTTTTAAATCAACGTTAGTGTTTGGGTTAGATTTTGAGTTTGGGTTAGAATTAAGGAAGTGTCTGCTGCACCGGTTCGGTTTTGGACATCAAATCGCTAGTGCACCAGCAGCCTATTATATCGTGTTTTTCTCATTGATTCGATTTAAATACAGCACTTTGACCCTCGAATGCACAGCCCTGATGGCGTAGTGCACTTGGCTGCGAAGCCGAGGGTTGGGATAACGATTCCTGCTGGAAACACTTTTTAAAAAAGCGCTAGAGAGCTATTTTGCTACATAATCCTTTTTTTTTCTCTAAAATTTTATTATTGGAGTTAGGGTTCGGGCAGCGATGCCAGCTTGAGAGATAGTGAATTGAACAGCAAAAAAAAAACGACCGCCGCCGCTAGTGCAGCAGCGATTAGGCTAGATGTTGGAAACCGGGCTGGTGCAGCAGACACTGCCTAGAATTAACGTTAGGGTTAGAGCTAGGGTTTGACGATGGGATAGATTTAGGGTTGGGGTTAGGGCTAGGATAGCGATTTTCTCATTCTTACATAACAGCAGCCTCTGCCTTGTATTTCAGATTTATCTCAGATCTATTACTGGTAAGCATTTCAATTTGACTGCATTGTAGCCTACGGTACCTTTACAGATTAGGCTATATAGGCTACTATATGTTAGCCAGACTGTGCTAATCGCCCACTTACTATTGTAAAAAAGTGTAAATTTTAATCATAAACAAGAAGCCGTCTGCTTTTTTTCGGAATTTCTGACACTCATGTATGAGCGTGCATGCGCTCTCGCTCCTCTTAAGCATGCACTCATTAGCCATTAGGGTTAGGGCTACATAGCTTACCGGTAGATCTAGGAGAAAGAAAGAGCACACGCGCGCTCATACATGAGTCGCAGAGCTTTAGAAAAAAAAAAGTGACGGCTCATACTTAACGACACCCAACAAAAATGACAACTTACTTTCAGCAATAACAACTTTCACTGAAATGCAACAACAGAGTACCATGAAATAGTTCAACATGGCAGATTTGATCAATAATATTTAATAGCCTGTGATATGTGTGTTCTTACTAATCAGCATGCTAGCCTAAATGTAAATCTAAGTAAATCATCAGTAAGTATGTAGGTAGGTTTTAGTCAGCCTATTTGTGCAGTGTCATTCAATCTCAAAAGAACACGTCCAAATTACCGTCAACTGACTCAACTGTGCATCCATGAGGTGCTTGGTCTGTAGGCTTATCAGTTATTAATCAGTAGTGGCCTTAGGAATGTGCAAAGTGTGCAAATGCACAGGGGCCCCCCCACTTCTGGGGGGCCCCCCCATTTGACCTATCGCGAGCAGAAAAAATTTGATTATGAAAAACTATAGCAAATTATGATAAAAAGTTTATACATTTGTTTTAAGTGTCATTACATATGTACCCCCTCCCTCAAGATGCACTTGTTCCAAATGTTATTACACATACCCCCCTTTCCAAGACAATATTACTTTTAATTTTTAAGTCAGATTTAGTAAACAGATAATAAAAATTTACTGGTAAAGTCAACTTACTACTCTTTTTTTTTTTTGCTTGCTACTGTTAGGCTACTCAGGTCATATGCGTAACCAGGGGGGGGGGGGGCCAGGGGCTCCCCAATTGAAATGCTGCCCATGATAAAAATGTCACAAAAAAGACTGTTGTTTCTTAAGCTTCAGTTTCTTTTAGCATCTTCGCATACCACAGTACACTCGTACAGCAGTAATTAACAATTGTATTGAGCCAGGGGGCCCGGGTCCTCTCAATTTAATTTTTACCAACCAATTTAAATGGGCCCCCTACAATAATAATTAAATGGGCCCCTAACAACAATATTGATCCAGGGGGCCAGGGCTCCTTAATTTAATTTTTGCCAACCAATTTAAGCCCCCTACAAGAATATTTATATAGCCCTCTAATTTAAATGGGCCCCAACAATAACTGATAATACTGCTTCAGGGGGCCAGGGCTCCTTCAATTTAATGTTGCCAACCAATTTAAACGTACCGGTATAACCCGAGTAAAATTAAGCGTTTCTATCCTAAAAATTGCTAACTGAGGTTCTCATCTAACCTTTTTATGCATGTAATGCAATAACCAGGGACGGATTTAACACATGGCACAGTGCCGGGGGCCCCGTGCTCAGATAAGACTTTTTTTGGTCTTTACCTTTATTTGGCAGGAAAATATCGCGAAAATCTCAAAGTGCCAGGGGCCCAACTCAATGTAAATCTGATTCGAGCAATAACATGGTTTGTAGGCATAACTATCTATCGTACATTTTTCAATTACAATTCACCTCCACCTCACCAGTTTTTATGCAACAAAATACTTTTGAAAAAAATTAGCTACAGTAAGGGGAATGCTCATTAAACAAATTTTTTAATTGAGAGCGCCTGGGCCCCTGGCCGTATATGTACTCCTATAACTGGTTGCTTTCAAGACAAAACAATAATCTATAAAGAAAATAATCGACTGAATTGTTATTTACTGCTAAAATATTGCTGGAGGGTTTGTACTTTACTTCCCCTATCTGGGCGAAATCAATAATAAAATTTAACCACAAAATGCAAGATTTTAATCGTGTTTTGGACTTAAATTGAAAGCAAAAGGAGGACTGAACAACTTAATTTTTTCAATTGGCTTTCAAATGTTAAAAATCTAGTACTTTCAAAAGGCTCTGAAAAGGTGAAAAATGTGATTCAATGGTATTAAAACTACTTTTTTTTCCAAAAAATAACGAAAAATCGTCCAGCGGCTCCGCCCCCAGACCCCCGTCTGTGATACGTTTGAATTACAGTACACCTCTTCTGCCTTTACTTAAACACGTCTCCCAATTCACACATTTTCGCATTTTAACTAGGCTATTGGTTTAAGCTCTCTCCTTGAACAAGTTTCTAGTTACATGCCAACACCAGGCCACGACTTCAGATCTTCCATTCTACGATATCTTTGCCCCACCAAAAAATTCCTCTTTCGAAGTTTCTGATGACGCTATTGCATGTGATTTGTGGTTTGGGCCTCCCCCCAATCAAAAATCCTGGCTACGCCTACGACTCAAGTAGTCGTTTTTTCACTTGTTTTTTTCAACTGCTTTCAGCAACTGGCAGTGATAGGTTTTTGACTAACATATGCAGTATATCATATGCTAAGCAGTATAAAGCATTCAAACATTATTGCTAAATACTCAGACATATCCTGTAATAACACTAGCATACTGAAAGCAATTGCTGAAAGTTTACGTTAATTTATATACTGCAATTAATTGAGTTGATAATCTAGAAGAGAGGAACTTACGAACAAACACTTGATTTAATTAGGGCTGCAATAGCATTGGTCTTCTGGTCTTGTTATTGGTGAAATGCATTGTTGCGCTTAATTGAAAGTGCAGATAAATCATGGTAAAGTGGTGTGTAAAGAAAAGGGCCCCTCATGTAATTTGCACAGGGGCCCCCCCTTTCCTAAGGCCACCACTGTTATTATTCCATACATTCCAGCCAGATGTTTTGTAATTGTAATTACATTTTATTCATCAAATTGCCTTGACCAAGAGACAGCAAAGGGACCTTTTGGTCTTCGAGTCAAGCTGCCACCTGCCCACCTGTCTACCCCACACGGTGGAGGCTTCACACTGTCCCTTTATTTGCTGAACGTCAACCAAGGGAAGCTGTGAATACCAAACCAATTTTTACAGTCTTTGGTTTGACCCGACTGGGAATCAAACCAGAGTCTACTGTTTCAGTAGCAGACGCTCTATTCACTTGACCCTTACTGGAATCGGAGGGGTTTCCGCCAAAGATCTTTGGCGGAAAAAAAACTTCGTCAAATAGATCAGCGCTACCAAACAAAACGTCAAAATTGATGTCATTGTCAACTTGCCGAATAATGCGCTTGCTTATTCACCATTCACCAATAGTTTACAAACTACATACAAAGCATTATAAGATGATTGAAAAAATAATATTGCAAGAGCAAAGTCATTAAGTGTGTAAAACAGGACGAAAGAATTCATTACGCGAACATTCATAAAACTACGGTAAGATGCGAAATGTATGGTAAAGTTGAAGAGAATGAACATGCAAAATTAACTAGTTATCAAGCATATTAACCATATCAAGCAAATTGGTGACCCCGACAACTGGATCGTCAGACCACATTTCACCGGCATCTGGATCATTATTTGGCTTTGCATTCAGTTCAAGAAAATTCCAACCGGACAAAGAACATCAACGATAAAGAACTGGACTCGGTATCACGGTAGGCCTACTAGCCTAGCAATATTTACCGTTTGTGTAGCTACTATCCTTTTGATGAGTTTTTCAAATTTGGCCTCAACTCCTTTTGGCCGTGGAAGGGGCAGCTGGCCCACTTCGTCTACCGTACCGGGCACACCCCATTTTTCTGCCTTTCGAGACCTGGGTGCGCCAATCAAGCTTCCAAAATTCTACGATGATGACGGCTTGCTATGGTTTAAAGTAGCCGAGGCAATCTTCAACTTTCGTGGCCTGAGTGATGACAAACGTAAGTGCGAGCTCCTATTGTCCGCTTTAGACCACAGGCATTTATCGATTTTGGAGTTCCCGTTGGCACACCTAGGAGAGCACCCCTATGACGATTTGAAATCTGCGCTTTTAAGGCACTATGCTCCCACGGAGGAGGAGAAGCTGCATCAGCTTCTGTATCAAACCACGCTCAGTTTTGAACAGAAACCAAGCGAATTGCTTGGCAAAATGCGCAGTCTCATGGGTCCAAATGTAGTGCTACCCCCGCGTGTTTTACGCAAACTATTTTTGGATCAAATGCCGTGCGAAACACGAAAAATGTTATCGATGCATGACAGTGAGGATTTAGATGGCTTGGCCAAAATGGCAGACCGAATTCATGAAAATGACAGTCGTGTCTCTCGCACTGCTGCCAGCTCAGCAGGCCATTTCTCTCAAGTGACCAAAACGCCTACGACTTCATTATCGTTGGATTCGGTCTCCGATAAACTGAACGATTTGAGTGTGTGTGTAGAGAGGCTGAATGCTACGGTCAGTAATCTGTCTCGATCTGACCCTGCCCCACTCAACACCTTTTCACCACAGCATTTTTCGACTCCTAAAAGAGATGGTGAATTTTTTCGTGGCCCAAGAAACTTTCGTAATTCTTCCCAAACTAACTTTCCAGGCCAAGCTGCTCACGCAACGCATTCAAAAACACCCAATCGAAACCAAACTAGCAAGGAAGTTTCTTTAAGACCTGAAAACGAGTTTAACAAGCCCAACTCGGATTTGTGTTTCTATCACTCACGTTTCGGCGCTAGCGCCCGTTCTTGCAGGCAACCGTGTAACTGGCGTGGCTCGCGGAGAAGTCTGTTTCGCAACCCAAGGGACAAGCCAGTTGGTTTGATAAATGCTAATTTAGGTGTGTGGATGGTAAAAGACCCTAACACTTCGGTAAACTTTATGGTAGATACGGGCAGTGCGGTCTCACTTTTGCCTTGTTCCCGTTCTGCAGGCGACAAAAGATTTACAGGTCACATGACGGCGGCTATTGGCACTTTAGTTCCGACCTACGAGACTATCCCGTTAACGGTAACTTTTGGTTTGCGCAAGAGTTTTAAATGGAACTTTGTACGCGCTGGTGTTAGTTGTGCTATTTTAGGGCTTGACTTTTTGACTCACTTTGGGTTTGTTTTGGACTTAGCAAATAAAACATTGCACCTCCCATGTCATGATAAGGTTGATGCTAAGCTCACTCGCCCTCGTTGTGGTAGTACAATAAAGGAACCCGACGTTTTGATCGCTGAAGCTGTTGAGCATGTCGACAATAGTTTTTCATCAGAGGATGAGGCATTGCATAAGGATGCTGTTTTGGACCATAAGTCCTGTCCCGAACTGCCAGCTAACGTTGTTGAAAATAGCCTAGTTGATGTTGGTAGTTTTGACTTGGTTGATAGGCTTTGCACTTTTTACTCTGATTTGTTTGAGGTTGACAACTTTAAAAAACCGACTAAGCATAAGACTCAGCATCATATACGCACCTCTGGCCCACCGTGTGTTGCTAAAGTTCGAAAATTAAGCCCAGAAAAGTTGGAGATCTTACGCACGGAGTTGGATAAGCTACTCCAATTGGGAATCATTTACAGAAGCGAGAGTGAATGGGCTAGCCCTGTGCATCTAGTCCAGAAAAAAGGCGGCGGCTGGAGAATTACTGGAGACTTTCGTCAACTAAACCGACAAACCATATCAGACCGCTACTCCATTCCCCTTTTATCTGACTTTGTGGGTGATATGGAAGGTTCAATCGTTTTCTCAAGCCTTGACTTGTACAAAGGTTACCATCAAGTGGAAATCGCCCCAGAAGATCAATGCAAAACGAGTATCATTACGCCGTTGGGCAACTTTGCATTTCGACGCCTCCCCATGGGAATCTCTTGCGCAGCCAACTCTTTTCAACGTTTCATGCATGAAGTTCTTCAAGGAATTCCTAATGTCTTTTGCTTCATTGACGATCTCCTCATTTTCAGTCGGAACGAGAAGGAGCATCTCCGACACTTACAATTGGTCTTTGAACGCCTATCCCAATACGGCTTAATCCTGAATCGCGACAAATGCATTTTCAAAGTCCCTGAAATTGACTTTTTAGGACACAGGATTAGTCACAAAGGAGTCCTACCTCTGGTTCAAAAAGTTGAAGCTATTCAAAACTTCCCCATGCCTAAAACCATGCGACAACTGCGAAAATTTTTGGGGATGATCAACTTCTATCGACGCTTCATCCCGCAGGCTGGAGCATTATTGCACCCCTTGGAACGGCTTCTTTCCCCACAGAAGAACAGCAAGAAAAGCATCCCGTGGTCAGAGGAAAGTATTGATGCTTTTGAGTCCGCTAGACACATTTTGGTAAATGTTACTAGTTTAGCTTTTCCGATTAAAGGAGGAGAAACTATTTTGACTTGTGACGCTTCGGATGGAGCTGTTGGGGCTGCTCTTAATCAAGTTGTGAGTGGTGAGTTGACACCGATTGGTTTCTTTTCAAAGTCGTTGAACGCTACACAAAAAAATTATCCTACTTTTGATAGGGAATTGTTGGCTATATTCCTAGCGATAAAACATTTTCGGTATTTTCTAGAAGGACGCGATTTTGTGATTGAAACGGACCATTCCGCTTTAGTTTTTGCTCTGAGGTCTAACCATAGGGAGTATTCTGGTAGGCGACTGAGACAGCTGCAATTCATTTCTGAATTTACGTCAAATATTCGCCACATTGAAGGGAAGCAAAATGTGGTT
This sequence comes from Trididemnum nubilum, assembly GCA_963965965.1. Lineage (NCBI taxonomy): Eukaryota > Metazoa > Chordata > Ascidiacea > Aplousobranchia > Didemnidae > Trididemnum > Trididemnum nubilum. The sequence continues at coordinate 48,758,518 of OZ014470.1, forward strand.
GCGGACTGTTTGAGTCGACCCCCTGACATTGGCGCTGTGTTTGGCGACTTCCAGACGGTAGATTTGCTCGAGATTGCTGCTGAGCAACAGACTGATTCAGAGATAATTGATATGATCAGAGATAAAACTCATTCCTTGTGTTTGGAGAAGGTCACTATCCCTTGCTCTAGCGAATGCATTTGGGTAGACAAATCTTGAAATGTACCTCGAATTCTAGTTCCGCAAAAGCTGCGCTTCCGCATTTTTGACGAAGTTCATTCCTTAGCGCATCCTGGTGTGAAAGTGACCAGAGAGTTGATTGGTCAGCGATTTGTATGGAAGGGAATGCGAAAAGATGTGGCAATGTTTGTTAGAACCTGCATCCCTTGCCAGCAGTCTAAGATTGTTCGCCACAATAAAACCCCTTTGCAAAGGTTTAAAACTCCTGACGCTAGATTTGCCCACATACATTGCGACATTGTAGGCCCATTGGTTGAGTGTAACGATTTTTCGTATTTGATGACCTTCATTGACAGGTTTACGAGGCACGTAGAAGTAGCGCCCCTTAAGGGCACGAGCGCCAAAGAATGTGCTGACGCATTTTTGCACACTTGGGTTGCCAGATTCGGTTGCCCAACAGAGTTAACTTGTGATCGCGGAGTTTAGTTTACTTCGCACTTGTGGAATGAATTGTGCAGTTTTTTGGGTTGTAAACTAAACCACACTTGTGCGTATAGACCCCAAGCTAACGGATTTTGTGAGAGAGTGCACAGAACTTTGAAGGCGGCTCTTAAAGCCCAAAGAGAGCCGCACAGATGGTTTTTCAACCTGCCTTGGGTTTTACTCGCTCTGCGATCTGCCCCTAAAAGTGACCATGGATTTTCTTCGGCGGAATTGACGTTTGGCACTACCCTGCGACTGCCTGGTCAGTTTTTTGAGTCGCCTAAATCGGTCTGTGAGACGACATACGTAAAAGAGCTTAACTCCTTAATGTCGTCTTTGAAAGCTCCGCCGACCAACTATCACACCCAACGCGACACTTACGTTGAAAAAGCATTGGCGACGTGTGATCATGTTTTTGTACGCGATGAGACGAGTGGTGGATTTCACAGAGCGTACAAAGGACCATTTCGTGTTGTGTCGAAACATGCTAAGTTTTTCACCCTAGACCTTGGCAGCAGAATTGACACGGTGAGCGTTGATAGATTGAAAGCCGCTAATTTGTTAAAAAACGTAACAGACGACGATTGTTTGGACTGTACATTCAATGGCAACGTAGCTTGCGAGTCCTCTAATCCTGTGGAGTTGGCAGCAGCGCCGTTTGATGAGCAACCTGCTCCTGTTTTTCGCAATAGGCTGGGTAGGATAATTCGCATGCCCGCCCGTTTTGACGATTTTGTCCCTTTGTAAAGCTAAACAGTTCCTTTTTCGGTTAATCTGATGCTTTAGTTTGTTTTCATGAATTTTGTTGGGTACAAGCACCCGTTTCTTTCGGAGGATTTACAGCCTTATCACGCCTGCGTTATTGTTCATTGCTTTGTTTTTCCTCGTTGCTGCTTGGTTATTTCAGTTTTGCTCAGAGAGTCGAACCACGGCTAGGATGTGTTAGAATTTTTTTCTCGGGTTTTCGGCGTTGTTTTTCATGGGTGGACGACTGATCACCGTCCACAGCTCTGGGTCGTGCACCCCAGACTCCATTGGAGACCTCGCCGACTTTTTCTATCGGGTACGGTTGCTGAGTTCCAAAAAATTATTCTCTATTTAATCCTTCCGAGTTTCAGCTATTCTACCGCTGTTACTGTTCTTGATACTCCACTTTTCTATTTGAAACCTTGTGGCTGGATACCTTTTTGTGTGTGTGTGTCTGTGACGTGCTTGGTGTAGCCTTGTTTTGGCTCAGCAGTTTTTTTTGCTGAGATCGGTTTCGCTTTCGGCAATTTTTTTTGTAATCTCACCTTTTTTTTCTTAGCTAAGCTTGGTGGGGGGTCGGTCCCTAGCTGCTCTCCGTTTTGCATCTGAAACTCCAAAATAGGACACCTTCCCTTCTCCATCCCTGGATTTTTTTTTATTTCGAGTTTTGGAGCAGACTTTGTTTTTGCTCTATACCAAATTATTTCAGCAATGTGTTGCTCTAAATTTTTTTGTCCCTCGCTCGTAGCCACTGACGCCTGAGCCGGAATTACGTAATCCTTTGTGGACTTTGGAACAAGAACTGTCTGAGAAGATTATTCCTTCAACCACCCTTTGGATACTTTTTTTCAACTTTTCTTTTTTTTGTCCCCAGCCTAAAGCGGAGGCTGATTCTTTTATTTGTGCCAGTTTTTTTGTTGTGTCATTTGCTTGTTTCAATGCTCCGCTGTGATTACATTAGTTCGTTTCTTTGTCGTAAGTTTTTTTTTTTGTATTCCCACAGATTCTTCATTCAGGCTTCGGTCGATTGTACCAATCGTCCGATGCCTTGGTGGGGGGTATTGTGGGAATATGGTTAACTCCGTTTTTCGTAATTACATTTTTTTTGGGCAACTCTTTTTTTTCTATGACGCAGCGAAAAACAATCAGTCTTTCTCTTTTGGCTGCCAACGTGGCAGGATAAACAACTACCGGAATTCATCTGCGTTAATCAACAATTGTGGTAATTTTAATGTATTCTTTTTGGTAACATACAATAAAATGGAAAGCAAGCAAGTAATCGAGTAAATTTATCAAGCTGGAAGGAAATTGTGGCACCTCCCGTGACAGTCTGAAAGGAGGACCGCCACACTATTTTAGGAAACGTTGTGCAGTCACGTGAGCCGGTTCTCACGCAGTGTGTCAGGTAAATTGTAATAGGAATTCTCTTTCTGGTTTTGCCGTTGTCCTGTAAGGACCGCAGTGATTTTAAGTTTTTTGTTTTGCCGCCATTAAACAACGAGGAAGTTTTTAAGTTGTGGTTTTAATTTGAAGAAGAGAACGAACTCACATATTACCGAAGCTTACGCTAGGATTGGGTTCACCAAACCTAAATTCCTACACAATCATACAACAAGCAAGTTGCTGGGTTTAAATAGCCAAAATTAAGCATGCGAGGAGACGTCTTCTCTAGCTCAAGTGGTAGAGCAGTGGACCGGTAATCCAAAGGCTGCAGGTTCGATTTCTGTGGGAAGACAATTTTTCGCATTGCTTGTTTTAAGTAGTCGCCGTTCTGGTGGCTCTTTCCTGGGCTTCCGAGCTGGTAGCCTTTAGGCCAGAAGCACGCAAAACGATTAAAATATTAAAACTCTGGCCTGCAAACGTCAAAAAAACATCTTAATTGACTTATCATTACAATCATACAAGAAGAAAAACTTGTTGTGAATTTTTTTGAATTGAATTTTCTTCACGATATGTGAAGGCAGACAGAAACCGGCAGAAACATAACTGAAACTGTGAGTGAAGCACAGTCACTCATTGATTGATACCAGTGTCCTGTCACAGCATTAGTACGTTAGAATGCAGCTTCATTTAATTCCCATTCAATTTACTTGCTGCACTTTAGAAAACCTGCCTTGACAAAGTTTATCATGCAATTCCTGAATTCCACCATGTTTGCTTTCAGTTTTACTGATTTATTTACCGTGTTTCCTTGACCAGGAAACTGCAAAGTGATATCAGGGTCATTGAGGCAAGCTGCCACCTCTCTACCACACAAAGGTGTAAGCACGATTATCACCTTCAGTGCAGAATGTGAAGCAAAAAAAATGTGAATACAGTTTGCAGAAGGATACCTATTTTTAGGTCTTTGGCGCGACTGGACCAGATTTGAACCCATATCTTCAACTTGATATACGGATGCTCTAACCACTGGGCTATACCATCTTAGCGACATATCTATCAGTTCAATCTCAGGCCCTCAAACTGCAAGACACGATTCTCAAGAACAGAGAAACTAAACATTTCATCAGTTTATTACTCAATGACGAAGTTCTACTGCTACAGTGCTACTCAGCAGAGTTAGAGTCCTCGAGGACGTTTTTGGCCTCGAGGACACATTTTGAAGTCCTTGGCCTTAAGTCCTCGAAAATTGCCCTGTCCTCGGCTTGGGGACAGCAGTATTTTTTAAATTGTTAAAATTTTGTAGATCGCCAGAAAAATAGATTTGAAGACCTTTTTTTTGGAGATCGCCTAAACTTGAACTGTAAAACCGACTCAATCTGCGTAAAAACCGATCAAAATCTGGGGTAAGATTGTTTATTTTGTTTTAAGCCTCTGAATCAGCCCCCCGTCATTGTAAATTCCTGATTACGCGCCTGCCAGGATCTCATATATCCACTCATCAATAAATTTCTGCAATTGCCAAAATCCTCCAGTCCTACAGAACCGCAAAACGCGAATGGACGTTTCACCCTAATTACGAACAGCTCGATTGTAAATACATTCTAACCTACTAACTCTACTCATGACTTCAGGAAAACTGACGATTCGTTTGCATTTTATTGGTGTTAAAATGGTTAGCTTAACCTATGGTGTTACAGGCCAACTATTCGGAAGAGCTTTAGTTTCTAATCCTGATTAAGAAGTCGATGCAAGCAAACACAAATCTTATCCTACTATTTTATTGCTTGCGTCATGCCCAACAGCTTCCTGATTACAAAAAATGCAATTGTTTTCAAAAGAACATGAGCAGTCAAGCGTGAATTTGAAGAAAGGAACAAAGGAGAATAGCCTGACTGCGCGTTTATGAATGATTTACTGTGGATGCCCGCAGTCAAAGTGCAGTCAACGCTGCAGCCCAAATTTTGAAACTACTTTGTACTTTTATCAAATAATAAGTACTTAAGTAGCGTTACTTCAGACTAAAAGTACTTAAGTAAAAGTAAAGGTAGTTAAAAAAAAACTACTCAAAAAAGTACTCGTTACCGAAAAAAACTACTCAAGTAATCTACTCAAGTAAAAATACTTCGTTACTTTACATCACTGATTAGTAGTCACTTTGAATAGCTACAAACATGGAATTTTTTCTTCTGAATGTCCTCTTAAAAGTCTTCTTGTTTCTGAAGGTTTGTGACCGTGATCAAGTTGAACTGGAAGCAATGGTTTTGGACTACTCCAAGTTTTATAATTATGAATATTGTAGTCTGGTAGTGATTTTTCACTCCAGTCCTAATTGATGAAAATAGAAATGTCAAGTGTGTTAAATATTCATTTACTGTGTCTTTGTGTAATATCTGAATTTAGTTGTTTGTGAATTTCAAAACATTTTTACTGTCTCTTAAAATTTTTACTACTTTACATGGTGAATAAAGTGACAAAGTAAACAATTTTAAGTCTGAAGTTCAATCGTTGCAATTGCAGTCAGTGTATTTTGATGAACTAGAAAGCCAATATATGTCTAACCTGTAGAAAGTGAGTTCTGTTTTTTTGCTGAGGTTACTATTACTGGTAGAGAAGTACCCGCCAAGCAAGTTCATTACTATTGTTCCATTCTCTAAACTAAACAAAAAACTTGATACAGCATTTATAATAAAAATAATTGGACTGGGGAAGGAAGCGTCAGTTACGTAAAAATGTGAGAACTAACAACACTTTTATTCAGATGCTTGAGTAACAATTTTCAAATGAAAAAATCTAAATGTTTTTTTTATCAGGGGCATAATCAAAAACATGCTTAGAGGGGGCTTGACCTTAGTGCTATAAATTTGTCTGTATCTTACACAGGGATGTGGAAGCGGAAGCGGAAGCTGGAAGCGGAAGCAGTGGAAGCGGTAAATTTTTGTGGAAGCGGAAGCGGAAGCTGGAAGCGGTAAATGGGTACCGCTTCCGCTTCCACTTACATTGTTCGACAATACTCGCACTAAATGTTTTTTTAACACAAAACAAACAATTGAAACATACCATTACAAGAGTTTGTGAAGCCAGCTGTTGCAGAAAGTATCCACTCTTAAACTCGCAAAAATTTGAATCCACACTGTTTGCTAAACTCATTGCCCTCAAATGCGAATCGGGGCAATAACTTTTTAAATCTTTGGTTTAAAACTTTATAAATACTGGCAAAGCCATATTTTGCCGAAATTTCAGCAACAATCCCAGTTCACACTTGGAAAACAAAGCTTCGTGGTTTCTCATTTACAAATTATAAAAGGCAGTTAGCGAATACCAAGTTACCAACGCACTATTTTGCAATCTTTCGACTGTTGGCAAATCTCGCAAGTTACTATCGATTCACAACGGGAAGTTTTATTACTCAAATAAAATCAAGCTTTTTGAAGTAATGTTAGTTAATATAGTTTTTAAAATAATTTAATTTCATTGTCATTAAAGTATTATGAAAGAAAACTGAGTATTTTGATGTTGCTTTCGCGTATTCCATTTGACGATTCTTTGCGGTAAGTAATTTAATTGTGAGTGTGTAGCGTTAAATTTGGTGATAGGAAAATTCTCTGGGGACAATAGCGTACGTTTATAATGTTTGGGTTCGTGAATCACGAAAAAAATACAAAAACAATAGTCGCAGTGCGCTCACTTTCTCAAAACCGCTGTTTTCATTATTGAATTTAATTTTATTGTAAAATATTAACCTACCAAGCTGACGGTACTTCGGTCAATTTAATAAAGTGCCTTTCTTGCAACCACCTATGGAGTTCGGTGACGTCTCAAACTATTTTCCTACGTCCAAACTTTAAACTTGTTTACGATTAACGATATGCAACTCAATTCATTGTTTTTCTAGTGTTTACAAGGCGGTGAGAATTCGTAGTAGATGACGTAAGTATGTAATAAATGACATGCATATTCGGCGTATAAATAGAGATACGACGATTCAAACTTGATATTTGACCAAGTAAATTTAAGTAGCTCGTACTCATAGCCTAATACGTATTGAGCAGTTGAGAATTAAGTAAAATTCAGTGCGTTTTTGCTTCATTCAGTTAGTTAAATGTTCATTACTTTGAATAAAATGTCGTAAATTAATCACATTCGCTCTAAATTATTTTTTCCCAAGTTAAGCAAAATAAAATTAAATCAGGTGGACAGTTTGTTACTTGATCTTCGTGTTTATTAAGCCGTTTAACATACGTGCGAATATATTTTTTATTTCATTTAAGAACTATATATACGCCTACTTTTGATTACAGACAAGGATAGCTTGTTTAGAAATCGGCATTTTCAAGCAGATCTTAGCCACTAGCCGGGTATTTTATTTTCATCTGCTCTCGATCCGCCGAATACTTAATTCGTTTCGAACTAAAATTAATTACGATCCTGAAAGATTTTTGCTGCTGCGCACTCTTAGATGCATAAAGAAGAAAAATAAGGTTTTATAAGTGATTAGGTAAGTTTATATAGATTTCAGTGAAGCACTAAATTGTTTCTAACAGGCGAATAATTTCTGTAACTACGGGCGGCAAAGTAGGCCTACGTATATTTGCGTTATATACAGCTTATTTAGCTGCGCTTTCTAATAAACATTTATTTGATAGAGCAACGTAATTTTATATGTACTTTTTTTGTCATTTAAAGAAGTTTACAAAGCTGATATTTTTAATTTTGACACGCCGCACTATCACACAATGTCCCAAACAAGATGGAGTGCCGTTTACGACCATTTTGTTGAAGAGGGCAACAGTTTTCGTTGCATTGTACTTAAAAGTGATGGAATTTTGGAATGCAATTCACTGGTTCCAAAACTAAAGCAGGGAAGCGCTTCAGCAAATTAAAAAAGGCATCTAAAACGCCATCACCACTAAACGTTTCAAAAAGTTGAGCAACAAGATTCTGCCACTACAAAAAAAGCCAAGTTAGAGAAAGTAAATGGCCAAAATGCCGTAACAAATTATTTTCAAAAGGTTAATCCAAATCCAAAAGCAACAGCTTCCATCAATGCAGAAGACTTCAAAAACGGCATTTTAAAAATGGTCGTTTACAATGGAGTTCCTCTCACGTTTTTTCAGGACGATGGCTTTCAACTTTTAAATGGGGACTTTGCCAAAATCTTGGGAATTTCTTTAGGGCGGCAAGCCATTCGAAACATGGTTTTGAAAAGATCGGAAGAGGAGAGATCGAAGTTGAAAGGGTCTCTTTCTAAAACTTTTGTCTCGCTCAAGTTTGACGGAGTAACTAGACTCCGTTCTCATTTTTTAGGAATCTCTGCCCAGTTTTTTAGCGAAAAACGCGGTCTGTCTGTAAAAACTTTAGCTTTAGTGGACACTGAAGCAAATCATACCAGCGCTCATTTAAAAGAAATTTTATTGAAAACTATGAAGGAGTTCAGCATCACAAAGCAACAAGTTTTAGCATGTATTGTTGACAATGCATCTAATATGACACGAACTGTGCAGCTATTAAATGAAGATGAAGAAGATGAACAAAATGAAGATGATGAAGAGGCTATTCAAGAGATTGACCAAATGGGTACTGGATTTGATTGCACAATTTACCACATGAGATGCGCTGAACATACTTTACAATTGGGAATTCGCGATGTTTTAAAAAAAGGCCGATCTGATAAGTTTTTAACAAAACTACGGAAAATTGCTCAGCATCTACGTGCACCACACACCGATGGAATTCTAAAACGATGAGCTGGAAAAGGGATGCTGATGGACATGCCAACACGTTGGGGAAGTACTTCCTCATGCTTCAGCGTTTATTGGATTTGAAATCTTTTATTCAAGACCTAGGATCACAGGATTCTTATCTAACTGAAAGTGAATGGTCTGAGGTAAAGATGATGGTCGATGTATTGCAGATCCCGCATGCAGCGACAATTTCTCTTCAAAAGCAAGATCTCACTCCAGGCGAATGCTTGCTTCAATGGAGAGAAGTCATGTTTAAATTGAACAAGCAAGACAACAGTTTGTCTCGTTCTTTGCATAACTCCTTGCTATCTCGCCAACAGCTTCTCTTGGATAATGATGCTTTCTTGGCTGCGATTTGGGTAAGTGCAAAGTAAAAACAGTTTAGTTCAGTATATTGAGCCACAGTTTTGTATAATCTTGAAAACTTTTAAATACGTAAAATGCTTGCCGTGTGATAGTCTTTGCAATTTGCATATGCACATAACATGGACTGTGCTTTGAATCTTGAGTGTTTAATATAAAAATAATTGTGTATAACGAGTCCAGCAAAAAAGCGACAAATCAATTTCCTAAATATGTTTTTGTTTTTTATAGGTTGATGCGCGATCAAGAATATTTTTAAGCAATGAAGAGCAAACTCGTGCAAAGATCTCTCTTCAAGCCCTTTTTTTGCGCATGCAAAGTCTGGCGCAAGCTGAGGGAGGAGCAAATGCTGATGAGGATTCACATGAAGTTGTGAATGTATCCTCTACCGATCCGGCACCAACATCTGATTTCGACGAATATTTGAATTCTCTGCATTCGGCCGCTGCAGAGTCATCAACTTCACCAGCCGCAAAAGCAGATATTAATGCATTTTCAGACGCATTGACTGAAGTAGAACGACTGGGACGATTGAGGCAGCCAAGTGTATGGGATATTATTTCCAAATATCCCCTCATTGTTCAACCAGTCTCGCAAGTGATTAGCTGTTTGCCCAGCACTCAGGTGTCAGTTGAGCGCATGTTTTCTCACTTGAAGTTGGTTCTTCGAGAAAATAGAGTTCGCATGGGTACAGAATTGACAGATGCGATTGTGTTTATGAGAACCAATAAATCTGTGTGAACTGCAAAATATTGTTACGCTTTGAGCTTTTATTGCATTTTGAAAAACTTGTGTGCTTTATTTGTTTAATTTCTGATATGTTAAGTTACACTAAATTCTATCCTTTCAATACACGTTTGTATCGCTTTTGCTTTCAACTTATTTTACACTCACCATTTTCGTTGGATTTTTCTTTTATTATAGCCGCTGTTTTCTCGTGCTTTTTTATTGCACTCACTGTTTTAAATTACTTGTTTTAATATTACTTTTTTTTATTGCACGAAATATTGTTTTTCTTCATGTTTACTTTTTCTGTGTGTTAGTAATGAAATAAATCGTTTTCACTTTTCATTTACATACCAGTAACACGTTAATGCATTTTATTCATATTATTAGCTAAAAATATTATGATAAATTTTGGTAAAAGTGGTGGAAGCGGAAGCGGTGGAAGCGGAAGCGATGGAGGTGGAAGCGGAAGCGGTTGGAAAATAGGCGCTTTCACATCCCTGATCTTACAAACGGTGGTTTAAAGCGAAGCCCTTTGAGGTAAACGCGACCGTCGCAACGTAGCCTACTGGTACCACAAGAAAATGCAAACTAATAAAATGCTCTCGATAGCATTTAACTTCGCACTAAACATCGATAAGCGCTCCGCTAGCGAATAAAACACCAAACTTACTTTTAAAGGCTGACTTTTCCTCAAAGCAACTGTTGGTATCAGGTATCACTGTGCAAAATTCTTGTCCTTCGATGATAGTGTCAAATCATGCAAAAACTGCTATGTTTTTTTGCTTTCTCCAGCAAATCAACACAGCAATCCATTGCACAATAAGCAAAAAATCCACTACATAACTGATGACAAATCCAGCTTTCAGTTTCACTCATAGAGTTAACATTGGGAGTTTTCATAAACAGCACTAAATAACACATACAAACAACTGTTTAAGCTTACTACAGGTATCATAACATGCTTGCCTGAAAAAGAAAAATCACATCAAAAAAACAACATAGTTAATGATTTAAATAAACCTGTAGACTAGCCTATTGGTTTACACTCTACAAGATACCAGTAGATCTACCACTACCATAATGAGACATAGATGGTGAAAGCGTTTAAGGATTTGTTATCTGAGTAAACACCTAAAGAGAACTTTTGACATCTGCTTCCAGCTTTTCGCGTTTCTGCATTAAAACCCAGAACTGTCATCGTCAAAACAGATTAGGGCAAGTTTTCAGTGGAAGGATCTAAACAAATCATTGATAGCTAGTAAATAGGCCAAGTACTACTACGTTTTTGAAGAAATGATTTGTCTTTTCATTTCCAAATTCGATCTACTGTACTTCGTTTTTCACTTAAACTTTACAAATTTTTTTCTCAAGATTGTTTTGTTACCTGAGCTATTACTCTAGACTCTTCTTCATGGTTATTGCGTGATAACATATTATAAAATCAATCTTCGTTTTACCGGTAATTCCAGCGTTCTATGACGAAACAGAACCTGTGATTGCTATAATAGCGCTTAATAATAAACTACACAAAGCTTTCTGCTCATTGAATACATTTTAAAAATAAGTTGTTAAAATTAGCCTATGAAGCGACCAGTCGCGAAGATTAGCAACCACTCGCGAAGACTCGTGAAGGTTGCCAACCTTCGCTTCGCGTTGCTTCGCGTCCAGTCTAAACGCACCTTTAGACCAATGACATAAAACTAGATGATACGCAACTCTTTTTCCCACTCTTTCTCCTCTTTGTTTCTTTATTATGCGGATTTTTGCTCTGTCTTTGCCCGCGCTGATCTGCTGACAGTGACTGTACTGCACAGCCTTAGCCTTGCTTAACAACCAGCAGAGGTGGGCAGTACCGAATTACTTTTGTACGGAATTACAGAACCGAATTACTTTTTTTGTACCGGTATCGGTACCAACCGGTACTTTTGAAAATAGTACTGGTACCGGTACCGACTTACTTGTGCTTTTGCAAAATCGGTACTTTTTTCGGTACTTTTGATTTTATTTGTGGCAACCCTTCAGTTTTTTTAAGATTTTGCAAATTTAGCGCTTTCGTGCATATCTTGCCCTTTTCTTTGAACAAATTGGTCGTTTTTGTGTCCTAAACCGGTGAGAAAAATTTTAAGGAGGGGGCAATTGAGCATTCGTCATACAAAACGCTAAGTGAAGCTTTGCTTTTATGATGATTAATTTCTTTTATGACGACGTCATTATTTTTTATTTGTTTCAAGCGACTTCAAAACGATTGCCAGTAAAACTCTCCTGATAGCATAATAGCTAGTAGCTGCCAATAATTCTGTGTTTTAACATAATTTTTAGCACCGGTATTGCTTTTTCCTTTTAAGTTGTAGTTGTTAATTATTTAACCTGTCTTAATTTCATTACTAGTTTTTACGCCATTGATGTTAACACTTAACAGTACATATATCTTTACGAAATATTTAATCGATTAATGCCATTTAGCAATAATCCTGTCATTTCTACAAGTTTTTGTGGGCTATTTTGGCTTTTTACCTTAAAAAGTTACCAGTACATGCTATTTTCTTAGTTCTGAAATTTTTTGAATAAAATTTGAGAATCTCAACTTTTGCACTCCTGATGTTGATTGTATTCTTTTAATTTCCTATTAAGTTAGCTGTTGGGTCATTCTATTATAATACAACCAAAATTCTGAAATTTTGTAACCCACCCTCTCAGATTTTTTTCAATTTTAGATATGTTGTAGTGATAAATGAGAGATAAAGAATAACGTTGGTCCCATCAAAATCCATCGAGCGGTTTTCGAGATATCATCAGTGAACTTCTTGCCACTAGTGGCGCTGTTTTTGCTCCCCGAAGACAAAAACGCCCATAAAATACTCATTTTTTGACATATTTGTAAAAGAAAACTATGTATTCTGACAGATTTGGGGGTGAGGATTTCAATTATTAAGGCAAATTTTCAAAAAAAGCATCAGAAACCAGTCAAAACTGGGCATATAAATTTTGGGGGTGATCAACTTTAACGCCCCATTACTAAAATCTGCAGAAACAAATTTTTTTCCAACCAATGCCAAAATGTTAAGAAAGACTTCCTACTTCATATATGTTAGCATGCTAAATGTGTTTTTTTGCAAACTTTTGTAATTAACTCAGACTTTTCACTCAAATTTTGCCTTTTCTTAAATGACAAAAATGTAGATTGCACTTATGTAGCACATGTGCTTATGATGTCATAGCCAATAATTAATGTTCTGGAATTAAAATGGATTTTGATTGCATTGCAAAAACGTGCTACCAGTACATTCATGCCAAAAGCAGTGAGCAAATTAGTGAGCATTTAATCAGTTTTAGGTGCAGGAAAATAAAATGTGCTCTTGAGTAAAGCGATAAAGATGCATGGGCGCAGGAGAAAAGATGAATTTCATGGGGCAAATTCAAAGAAAGCGTTGAGGCATCATCAAAAAACAGGGATATCAATGATGCAAATCATGAATACAGCAGCATTTGCACATCTAACAGTAAAACTCAGCAATTACGATTTTCATTTGGTTTGTGAAATAATGTTTGAGGTTATTTAAAATTGGTATACTAACATGTATTTCAGAACATAAGGAGTTTATTGATGTAAAGCTGCTAGTTATCAAATTTAAAATAAATATGGATCTAGAAAATTGTTTTATTGGAAAGGCAAAAGAAAGTGACGAATGTCATAAAATTTGGTATGTAAAACGGAAAGAATTATTGCCCATAGCTAAACTCAAACAGAATGAATTAGAACTTGCGGAATGGCGATCAGGTGTCAAAGTAAGTGACTGCATTTATGATTCCAATGCCAAACTATGCCTTCATCACTACCAAGTTTATATGGAGCACTTTGAAAAGCGACAGACAAAATGCAGCAATATTTTTCAATGTCACTGTGGCGTGAAGATGCCCAAAGCACGTCATCTAATCACTTTGGCAAAGGCAAAAACCTTGGTAAATCAATACAAAGAAATTTCACCTGGTTTCAAACTCTGCATCACTTGCAATAAACAAGCAAAAAAGGAGTATTCTACTCTTTTGACCCAAATGGAGCAGTCTTCAGGAACATCTGAAACAGATGGATCAGAATTTGTAACAACAGAAAATGATAATGCAGTTGACATGCTTAATTCTAGTCTTCTTCAGCAAAATATTTCTCCCATTAAATTGCATTCTCAACCACAACGACAAAAAGTAAAGCAGGCAAAACAAAAATTGTCAAAAGCTGCACAAAATCTTCAAGCTTCTTTAAGTTCAGTTAGCATCAGTGTATCACCAGTCAAGGTCAAGGTAGTAAAGTGAAAAAACGTAGAAGTAAGTAAGTAAGTAAGTAAATAATTTATTTCACGAGCAACGCAAAAGACATAAAATATATCAAAGTAAACAAACAATAAAATAAGCAGCGCATACTCATCAGGAGGCTACGAGTGACCAAAGTCTTCGAGCGGTAGACCCCCTGAGTGATAATATAGAAAAAAAAGAAAGAAAGAAAGAAAAAACCATAATTTTCATGGTAATACAAACAAGTACCTCACAAAGTCGGCATTGAACAAATGAGCCGCCTTGCCCTCAATTACGCTGTAGTTTAAAGTTACACAAATGAGCAACAAAACAATAATGAACCGTTTCACATAGAACTTAATATTGTTGAATCAAGAAATTTTGAAGTTGTTTTTTGAATTGAAAAAAAGACATATTTTTTAAGTTCAAAGGTAAGTTTTCTCAATTGTTTTCTCAATTGTCCAGGAATTTTTCTCAATTGTCCAGGAATCTGGCTTTAAAGTCAATATTTGAATCTTTTCTTGATAAGAAGATGACTAAAATTTAGATTTAAGTTCGTTCATCAGAGTATCAAGATCAGAATTGTTACAGTTAGCAGAAGAAGTTGTTGATTGGGAAATTACCTTGACTGGTGATACACTGATGCTAACTGAACTTAAAGAAGCTTGAAGATTTTGTGCAGCTTTTGACAATTTTTGTTTTGCCTGCTTTACTTTTTGTCGTTGTGGTTGAGAATGCAATTTAATGGGAGAAATATTTTGCTGAAGAAGACTAGAATTAAGCATGTCAACTGCATTATCATTTTCTGTTGTTACAAATTCTGATCCATCTGTTTCAGATGTTCCTGAAGACTGCTCCATTTGGGTCAAAAGAGTAGAATACTCCTTTTTTGCTTGTTTATTGCAAGTGATGCAGAGTTTGAAACCAGGTGAAATTTCTTTGTATTGATTTACCAAGGTTTTTGCCTTTGCCAAAGTGATTAGATGACGTGCTTTGGGCATCTTCACGCCACAGTGACATTGAAAAATATTGCTGCATTTTGTCTGTCGCTTTTCAAAGTGCTCCATATAAACTTGGTAGTGATGAAGGCATAGTTTGGCATTGGAATCATAAATGCAGTCACTTACTTTGACACCTGATCGCCATTCCGCAAGTTCTAATTCATTCTGTTTGAGTTTAGCTATGGGCAATAATTCTTTCCGTTTTACATACCAAATTTTATGACATTCGTCACTTTCTTTTGCCTTTCCAATAAAACAATTTTCTAGATCCATATTTATTTTAAATTTGATAACTAGCAGCTTTACATCAATAAACTCCTTATGTTCTGAAATACATGTTAGTATACCAATTTTAAATAACCTCAAACATTATTTCACAAACCAAATGAAAATCGTAATTGCTGAGTTTTACTGTTAGATGTGCAAATGCTGCTGTATTCATGATTTGCATCATTGATATCCCTGTTTTTTGATGATGCCTCAACGCTTTCTTTGAATTTGCCCCATGAAATTCATCTTTTCTCCTGCGCCCATGCATCTTTATCGCTTTACTCAAGAGCACATTTTATTTTCCTGCACCTAAAACTGATTAAATGCTCACTAATTTGCTCACTGCTTTTGGCATGAATGTACTGGTAGCACGTTTTTGCAATGCAATCAAAATCCATTTTAATTCCAGAACATTAATTATTGGCTATGACATCATAAGCACATGTGCTACATAAGTGCAATCTACATTTTTGTCATTTAAGAAAAGGCAAAATTTGAGTGAAAAGTCTGAGTTAATTACAAAAGTTTGCAAAAAAACACATTTAGCATGCTAACATATATGAAGTAGGAAGTCTTTCTTAACATTTTGGCATTGGTTGGAAAAAAATTTGTTTCTGCAGATTTTAGTAATGGGGCGTTAAAGTTGATCACCCCCAAAATTTATATGCCCAGTTTTGACTGGTTTCTGATGCTTTTTTTGAAAATTTGCCTTAATAATTGAAATCCTCACCCCCAAATCTGTCAGAATACATAGTTTTCTTTTACAAATATGTCAAAAAATGAGTATTTTATGGGCGTTTTTGTCTTCGGGGAGCAAAAACAGCGCCACTAGTGGCAAGAAGTTCACTGATGATATCTCGAAAACCGCTCGATGGATTTTGATGGGACCAACGTTATTCTTTATCTCTCATTTATCACTACAACATATCTAAAATTGAAAAAAATCTGAGAGGGTGGGTTACACTGTGTGGTTGTATTATAATAGAATGACCCTGTTGTTATTATACATGTATATATGGTTGTGTATCCCGTCTAATGGTGCCGAACACGTGGGTATTGGAGGGTTTCATCTCCCAGTATTTTAGTCACATCCCCTAACATTGAAGGCAGAATATCTATAAAGAGGTGCACTAATTTGGGGAGAAAATTTACTACATTTTTGTTGGAGGTAGTCACTCTCATTTAACCTTGAAAGTGGCAACCCCACGATATTCCAAATCGGGTAAAGTATCAAAATTCCCTCCTTATGCTCAGCATAGTTGGACACCAGTGATCCCGTTTGAAGATTGAGGGTGGAGAAACTCTACGAAGCTAGCTACCCCATCAAGGTCTTGACCGTAAATCCCACTCAAGCAAAACAGCAACCCCATCAAGCGAAAGTAAAATTCCAAATGTAGCTCTTCTAAGAGTTTCAGACGCAGCATTGTTGTGACATGTGTAGGTTAAATTTCTGCACACCGAGAGCTAGTAAATGTTTTGTTTTATTAAGATTCACTACTTCGATGTCTTGTCTAAATTATTAAATTTTTGCGATTTTATTTTAATCTAAATATCTAAAGTAAAAGCACCATTTGCGCTGTTTGAAACTTCGTTGAAACCTTGAAATATCCCGTAGTTCAATACCACAGGTTCTGTAATAAGAAGTCTCCGACCATTTCTGCGACGACATGAGCAGAACTTGAAGCTGTGCCTACAACACGTGTGGCAACGAAGACGAGAGAGGACACCCCCTAACCGGAATAATGCATGAAGTTCACTTTTTTTTGCCACCAATGGTCGAACTTTGATATTGCACATTTTTTTCAAAAAGTACCGGTACCGCAAAAGTAAGTCGGTACATTTTAAACGGAGTACCGAGTACCGGTACCGAATTACTTTTAGGGGCAAGTACCGAGTACCGGTACCGACTTACTTTTAAAGTACCGATGCCCACCTTTGACAACCAGCAGGTAGCAATCATAATAAAAATCGTGGTCTCTAAAAGTAGTAGCTTACGTCAACTGCTAAATTACCATCCAAAATCCAATTTTTGAGTAACTTTTGCTGGAAATGACATAAATAATGCCATAAAAACTCGTGGTTTTTTGCTGCATACAGTTAATGGTTAGTTGCTCGGTTAGTGGTTAGTTTGCGCGCTTTCATTTTTTTAATATAATATTTAATATAATATTTCATTTTTTAAATTTTAATAAAATATTTTTTAATATTTTGCCGCATTTAAGCTGTTTTTGAATAAGACTGCATTTTAAGACAAAGTTTGGGATGTTTTTAAGCGCCTAAAATTGAAGTCACCTTTCCATGTCACCACGTTATCATTATCATTTTGAATTGGTTTTATTGATTTTTAAAACATTGACTTTATGATACTTTTGCGTGAAATTTCGGCTGCTAAGTTTATTTTGGGGGGTCGCCGCTCAAAATAATTTTGTTTTTTCAACGAAAAATCGAAAAACAGTCGATTTTAAAAAATTTTAGCGAAAAATTTTAAATTTGGATGTGATTAAAATATGGAGTCACCTCAAAACTGTGAAACCCTGAGCCGACCCCCCTCTTTCTCAGTAACGCCACTGGCTCTTATGTCATTGGTTTGTTTGAATTTTATTCTCGCTTTTGTCGCCAATAGCAATAAAATGAAACTTTTTGCCATTGTTTCAAATTTGTCCGGTGTTGTGTGATTTAAATTTATTTATGACTCTTTTATTGACTAGAAACAGCGCAGTCCCGTTAAGTGTGGAGTATATTGTGGAAGTTCTAAGCGATGCTGAGCTCCATATCCATTCTGCTCTAGATGAGGCTGGACCGTTTTATACGTTTAGGTGAATCACTTGAATGTCCATTGTTGACCACAACGATAATTCCGGCTTGATTTCACTTGAAAAGCATCATTTTATCCAGCGCCGGATTTACCGTATGGCAAGCTGGTAAATTCCAGACACCCCGCGCTTACTCGCGTGACCTTTTTTTTCTGTTTCTTATTTTTTTAGATCATATTTTCTGGAATAAGAAAACTGTAACTCAATGGTCGATTCTTCTCCGTTTGCCAGGGGATCTGCGCTTTGTAAATCCGGGCCCTTGTTTACGTTCGACACATACACCCTAATCACGAAAACTATGCGATAAATAAACACTATCGCGCCTGTGTTAACAATATTTATTGAACAGCTTCAACACTGCTCAAAGCAGTTCAAAACAAAGGGAGGAATGAAGCTGCACGTGCAGTCGCAACACATACAAACACTAAAAAGCCCAGATAAGGAACAGAGTATAAATGAAATTATTAAAGTATCGGGCAGGCTTAGTTTTGGTTGTTGCTTGATTCAATAACGTCTTAGAAAAATCGTTAACATTCTGTTCAACTCTTTCTTAGCAGTAGCTTAATTGCTTTTAACAATCTTAATTTCCGTATTGAAGGTGGCTGCTAAAATCACCAGATGTTTTTGACTAGGATGCTTTTTACAATATTAAATTGACATATGTCTTGCCTTCCCACAAAATTTAAGCAATATTGAATAAAAGCAGTTTTATTACTGATAGCTTGGAAGAATATTTAATTACAGCACAAACGTAACAATACGCTAAGCCAGTAAAATGACACGGCGATAAAACGATGCACAATATTATAGATATTTTAAAATCTGAGAAATTGTGCTGGGGCGCCGTCGCATCTACAACTTTTTCAGGGGCTACTGTCTTAACAAGAGAGCTTTTCGACGTTATTTCTTCAGCCTAATCTATAGACGTACCATTAACAGATAGGACTACGTTCATGAAGAAAATACTACATGCTCGTAGCATTCCTGTTCAGCGTGGTCGAGAGGGTAAAGGCGTCGTTCTTACGACGACTCTGATCGCATAATCATGCGTTCAACCAGCACCCTGGTCACGCTGTTGCGGCCTTGGATAAGACGCTTAACGATAATTATCTCTGCTTGGTGGCTTCGAACAAGCAGCAAATTTACGTGGGAAAAAGTAAAACGTCAACCGGAAAATAGTCAACTACTAAGCGGGTGCGGATTCGTCCAAAGCATAGCGCACCGTCGCTTTCTCGTGATAGGAGGATAAAGATACACTAATCAAAAAAATCAAATTAAGTAGTTAAGGCGCTGCTTTTTACGGATACTCTTTTTTAACGCAGAAAAACTTGAAAGCAGATGCGTTTTAGTCCGATATAAAGCGCCACCGTTGTTTCGTGACAGGAGGATAAAGCAGAAACAAATTACCGGAACAAAATACGAACAAAACTCAAAATGTCGTTTGACGGTTACCGTAAATACCTCCACCCTGGAAGAATTATATTTTAGCAAGTTCTTGCGAGAAAACGTCAACGCATCATTATAATACCTACCAACTTACCAATATATAATACCATTTAATATCATTATTACATACCATTATTATATACCATATATCATATTTTAATACCATTATTATACTAATACCATTATTTTATACCATTTAATACATTATTACCTATAAAATAAAATAATAAAATACAGACCATAAAAAGTAAAAGTAATTTAAAATGTCGTTTGACGGTTACCGTAAATACCTCCACCCTGGAAGAATTATATTTTAGCATTATTACTATATTATTACTATATTTTAACATTATTACCTATATTAACTAACATCATTATAATACCATTTGGCAATACTTACCAACCAACAGAAGTCCATAAAACCTGGGACTTCTGAACTTGGTACCAGTAAGTTGGGTAACATCCCTGATCTGAATAGGCTACCCTAAGCTATAAAATCAGCAACAACCTTAAACATATCGCTTTTACTCAAATGACATGAACATAAATCCAGACTAGTTTACTTCAAACACTATTCATAACCTTGAAGGTACATAATTAGCGCTTTAACCGATCTATGTCGACACGCACGCAAATGGCCAGTACCAGAGAAAACCAGAAGAGTGGGGCCTGCAGTGAAGCGTGACCAAGAAGAGAATGAAATGAGCGCATTTGCGGAGTTTCGGATCATCTAGTTTTATGTCATTGCTTAGACAAAGCAATGACATAAAACTAGATAATACGCAACTCCTTTTCCCACTCTTTTTCCTCTTTATTTCTTTATTGTGCGGATTTTTGCTCTGTCTTTGCCCGCGCTGATCTGCTGACAGTGCTGTGTTGTAGCCTACAGCCTTTGCCTTGCTCAACTAACAATTGGGTAGCAATTATAACAAATATCATTGTCTCTGGAAGTTGTGGCTTTGCGTAATTTATGTAAAGTTTTCTCAACTACTAAATTACCCCCCAAAATCTAATTTTTGAGTAAGTTTTGCGTAAAATACATAAATATCAACGTGTTATCACAACTTAATGTTACGACATCACTGAAATGTAAATATGAAAAGTGTTGTTTTTTTGTTTATTGTTGTGGTTTCTCATTTCTTCTGCTTTTCTGCGTCAAAATATGTTAAATGTTTCACACTGAATTGGTTGAACTACTCTAAATATGTACGTGTCAGTTTGATGTTTCATTTTGTGTTGTTGTTACGGTAGCATTGAACTTTGAAGAGTTAAGAGCGTATGTTAATTTTCATTGCTTCCATGCCAGAAATAAACTGAATTGAATAATGTCAAAAAAACTTGCCGGAGTTTTTTTGCGGCATATAGTATACTTTTTTTTATAAGAACCAATAAATATTAAGTTAAGGCTGGCTGTTGGTAGTTTTTTGCCGAATTATAGCCTCAATTTTTTTTAAATTTTGAAAACACGGATGTTAATTTCAGCAACCACATTTGTACATCTGTTTGAAGGCGGTGAAGCATTCAGCCAATTCCGGTGGTTTACAATAGCTAAAATTGAACTATATTTTTTGATATTTTTTGTTTTAATTTTGGGACTGCGGTTGCAAAGATATTCAACAAATACAAAAAGATGTCCCCCTGAAAAAAGTTTTTGGAAACTCTGAGTTTTGATCTTCCCGCCAAAACCACAGTAGGCCTAATGGTTTAGAGAACTGTGGTAGGCCTAATAGTTTAGAGATAATTTATTTCTAAATAGTTTAGGCCTAATTAGGCCTAACTATTTCTAACCTATTAAGCCTAATAGTTTAGAGATAGTTAGGCCTAATAGTTTAATAAGATTACAGTAGGCCTAATAGTTTAGAGAACTGTGGTTTTGGCGGGAAGATCAAAACTCAGAGTTTCCAAAAACTTTTTTCGGGGGGACATCTTTTTGTATTTGTTGAATATCTTTGCAAACGCAGTCCCAAAATCAAAACAAAAAATATCAAAAATTATAGTTCAATTTTAGCAATTGTAAACCACCGGAATTGGCTGGATGATTCACCGCCTTTAAGGTGTTAATTTTAGCGACCATATTTCCAAAGCTTTGTGTGCTTTAGTAAACGTTTTTTGCTGCTTTTGCCGCAACGCTAAATTGCTCTTTTTTTGACTTGAACAACTGCCAAAAATTTTCTCAATTACACGCATAGAGCGCAGCAGCATTCTTTAATCTCGTAATAGTTGCAATTTTGATCGCAAATACTAGAAAACCATTGAAAATTTATCGTTTTGAATCAATACAGAATTTAGTTTTTTTTATTAATTTGGATTTTTTTTCTTTTTCGTTTGTCCTTAATTTATTTTTGCTGCTGAGGCTGAAATTTTTCTTAATTTGTTCTTAAATTTTGAGCAAAAATGAGCTTATTGTTCTTATAAAATTGTTCTAGAAAAGAGTGTATATGATTAGTTAGTTTGTGCGTTTTTGATTTCTTTTTTTAAGATATGTTATCCAGTGGTGAAGTATCTTTATAAAAAAACATTAACTTCTACGTTGGAATGCGGAGTCTTTGCTGCTGAAAAATCTTGGTCTTTTTTACAAAAAAGACTGATTTTATAATATTTTTGCGTGAATTTCGGCTGCAAATTTTATTTTGGAGGGTCGCCGCTAAAAAAATTTTTGCTTTTCTCATTAAGAAAACCGTCGATTTTGAGACGTTTTAGTGAAAAAAAATTGAATTCATCAAAATAATTTAGCGAAAAATCAAGGGTAAGTTTTGAAATTGATCGCAGAGAAACTCCGAAGCAGATGCGGTTTTGTCTAATATACAACGCCACCGTTGTTTTGTGACAGCAGGATAAAGCAAAAATAAGTCATCAGCTACAGCATACGATCAAAACTCTAAATGTCGTCTGATGTCTTAAATAAACCCCTCTACCTTCGAAAATTCATATATTTTACGAACTTCTTGCGAAAGAGCGTCAACGCACCTTTTTTTCAGAATTAGTGACTGCAATACGTCCTTGTGTCCTTGGGAAAGACACTTGACGCATATTTCCCATGAGGGCTTAGCAGTCTACCCGCAATGGAGGCCCAGCCAGAGGAAAGACTTGCAAGTAGAACCCAAAAAAGTGGTCGGCGTCATAGGCGTAGCTAGGTTTTTTGATTAGTGGAGCCAAACCGCAAAGCAATGACGTCATCAGAACGTTTCAAAAGGAATTTCTAATGGGACAAAGATAACGTAAAATGGAGGATCAGAAGCAGAAGCCTGGGTTACCATGTCATCAAGATTTTGCTAAACGGGGTCAGGACTTGAACCAAAACTTGAAAAGTTTTCAAAAAATTGTAAATTGGGAGAGATGGCGAGTAAACTAGTGTAACTTAAACGTATCACAGACTAGGGTTTGGGGGCAAAGCCCGCCGCCGCAGGGCGATTTTTTGTAATGTTTTAGAAAAAATTGCAATTCTTAGGCCATTTGGATCACATTTCGCTCGTTTGTAGATCCATTTAAAATCACTAAATTTTCAAGATTTGAAAGCCAACCGAAAAATTAAATTGATCAATCTTTCATTTACTTGCAGATCAAGTTCAAAACACGTTTAAAATCTTGCATGTTTAGGTTAAATTTTGCAAGTGGCTCGGTCCAGTTAGAGTGAAGCAAGATGCAATGCCTCCTGTAATATTTTTAGCAGCGAGTACATAATAATTCACTCAAAGATTTGCCTCGGAGATTTTTGTTTTATCGTAAAAACAACCAGTTTTAGGAGTACATAAACGACTACGACCCAGGCTCGTTCAATTCAAATTCAATAATTTGTTCAATAAGCATTTTCCCAAGGTAATTTTTTTTCAAAAGTATTTTGTTGCGTTAAAACTGCTGAGATGGAGGTGGATTGTTATTCAAAGTTGGTACAATAGATGGTTACGAGCAATGTTATTGCATTATGTTCACAAAAAGGTTAGATGAGGGACTGAGGTTGCAACTTTTACGACAAAAAGCCTGAGTTTCTTCCGGATAATACATTTACATTGGTTGGATATCAATATTGTACTGTTGAAAGCAAAAGTGCTAAAATAAACTTAACCTGAAAAAACGCTTTGTTGTCATTATTTTTATTATTTGTGGCAATTTAATTTGCCCCCGCCCCTCCTTGGCTACGCCTGTTCTAGGCGTTGATGTGGTAAGACAGACGCAAAGTGCATGGTTCATACGAATGATCGATCGAGTGACTACAGCAAAAGTTATGACCTATAAAAAATGTTGATGCGGATGAGTAAGACTTCGACTATTTCGTTCACACTCTTTAAACGATTAAGAACTGACTCGATCCTACTATGAATAGGCTATCAAAGACCTGTAGAATCAGCTCCAATTTTCAAGATATCGCTTTCACTCGAATGGCATAAACATGAATACAGATTAGTTCACTTCAAACCACCGTTAATTACAGTGAAAGCACATTATTAGCGCTTCAAGCGACCTTTTTCAAACTGCGCACCAATCGCCAGTGCCAGAGAAAAGCAGAAGAGTGGGGCCTGCAGCCAAGCGTGACCAAGCAGAGAACAAAATGAGCGCATTCGCGCAGTTTCGGATCGTCTAGTTTTATGTCATTGGACAAAGTAATGAAAACTATCCATGATACTGGCATCAGGGACGTATTTAGGGGGGGGGGGCATTGGGCCAGGCTTTGGGCTCAAAATCACCTGATTTTGGGCAAAAAATGGAACGAAATTTGAGTGAAGACCTTTTTTTTTTGCTCTTCACCTGATTTTGGGCGAAAAAATGGGACAAAATTTGAGTATGACAATTTTAAATTCTAATCTATGTTCCTCTCAAATTTTCCGAAGTTTCTGCCCCCCCCTTTTCAAAATCCTGCGTACGCGACTGACTGGCATACATATTACCTCACTGGCAAGAGGGTGGTTGCTTGACTCGATGACCGTGAGGTTTTTTGCAGCTTCCCTGTCGCCTTCTTAACGAATGCTGATTATAACTTCTACTTCGTGCTGTTACTGAGCATCGAGCGATGAAATAAATTTGTCTAGTCTTCAAATCAATAACTTGAAGTTAAACTGCAACAAACCCAGTGCATTATTTTTAGTTGCAAATCATCCAAATCTGCTTTTGCCTGTTTAAAAGCTGTCAATCAAAGTTCGAAAGTGGACTTTTTAGAATCCGTAAAAAACTTGAGATTCATTCTGGACAGCAATCTTACAATCAAACGCCAAATTAAACATGTAGTAAAAAAGTGCTTTTTTTCACATTTGCAACATTGGAAAAATCAAAGTTTTTGACTATAGGATCCTGTAATGTGCTTGTGAATAGTCTGGTAATCTCTCGGCTTGATTACTACAATCAGTAGCGTAGCCAGGGGGGCTCGAGCCCCCCCATTGGCTTGTGAAGTAAGCAAAATTGCACGTTTTTGTTGCTTTTTAGGCCGATTTTTGGTGAAAAATTGAAAACAGCCCCCCCCCAAAGGAAATTGGGTGCCGAAGTCGTGAAGTAGATGTCGTGATTCGGTGTGAAAAAGTGTTTGAATGTGTGATTTTGGCCGAAAACTTAGAAAAATTAGACCACCTGTTTTTGGGCTAAAAAATCGTTTGAATTTCCGAATTTGGCCGAAAAATTAGACACAATTTCGGCGAAGACCTTTTTTTTTTTTTTGGAGACCACCTGTTTTTGAGCGGAAAAAACGTTTGAACTTTCCGCTTTCCGAGAAATTTCGTCTCAATTTTCGGACAAACCGTGTGAAACTGATTCTAGAACAATGAAAATTCGGGTGTCAAGGTCGTTTGCACTTTTCTCACTCTTTCAAAAAAGCCCCCCCCCCCTTTTCCAAATCCTGGCTACGCGCCTGACTACAATGCTTTATACTATGGTCTGCCAAGTTAATCTAAATATACACTTGTTGCAAAGAGTTCAAAATACCGCTACCAGATTCAGTAGCATAGACGGGGGGGGGGGCCATAGCCCCCCCCCCCATTGGCATGTCGACCAAAATGCAGAAATAGAAAAACACTACGTTTTTAGCACTTTTGAGACTGTTTTATGCTCTGAAGTGGACTAAATAGTGATTTAAAACATCTTTTGAAATATATATTCAGGGGGGGGCTAATTTTTCAAAAATAAAACTAACAAATAAATGAAAACTTTGAAAAATGGTCAAAAATAAGCAATCAAATTTGATCGCAAGTGTAAAAATTCTAAATATAGGTGTAATCAACAACTATACAATAAACTAAGGAATAGAGGGGGGGGGGGGGGGCTATTCAGTATTACTTAATTACCAATCATTTCTCTCAAATCTCTTTTCATTAGCCCCCCCCCCAATTATTTTTCTCTATAAACTGTATACGAAATAAATTATCCCGTGTGAGTTTTATTGAACAATTCGATTTTATAATTTACCAGCAACTAAGCAAGCAGTAGTGCAGCCAGGGGGGGCTATAGCCCCCCATTGGCCTGTCAACCAAAACGCAGAATAAGAAAAATACCACATTTTTAGCTCTACTGAGACTGTTTTTTGCGCTGAAATGGACTAAAAAGTGTTTTAAAGCAACTTTGGAAGCAAATATTCAGGGGGGGGGGGCTAAATCGTCAAAAATTAAAGTCACAAATCAAAAAAAACTTTTAAAAATGCCCAAAAATAAACAATGAAATTTGATCGCTAGTGTAAAAATGCCAAACATAGATTTCATCAACAAATATATTATAAACTTAGGAATAAGGGGGGGGGGGGGGGGGGGCTATTTAGTGTCAGTTAATTACCAATCACTTCTCTTAAGTATCTTTTCATTAGCTCCGTCCCAATTATTTTTCTTTATATAATATAGACGAAATAGACTACTCTGTGTGAGTTTTATTGAATAGTAAGATTTTATGATTTACCAGCATGTATACAAGAGAACTACAGTGTTATCATTAGCCACCTCCCACATAACCCATTAATGCAACCAGTTGAATCATGTTGCACTGCCAATTTTTATGCCACCTTTTAAAAGCATTATTTTTTACTAAAATAGCCCTAAAATTATGCTATTTTTGCAAAACAATGAAAAATTTTCGAACGCTAGGGGCTCCGCCCCCAGACCCCCATATTAGCCCCCCCCCATTGCGAATTTCTGGCTACGCGCCTGACCAGATTGATTTAGTTTACCCACAAATATGATCACATCACTCTCCTGTCCTCATTGAGTTGCACTGGTTGCCTATCGAATATCGCCTGAAATTTAAGATTCTTTTGCATGTTTTCAAAGTAATAAACGGCCTTTCACCAACAAACTTGACAAACTTGATCGCCCATCAGCTTGTTTCTTCTCGTTCCTTGCGATCATCTGACTCTAATTTGCTTTTTGTTCCGCGTACTTTTGCTGCTTTAGTGAATACGGGCTTCTTCCTTGGAACGCATTACCAGTTACCACCACACATAAAAGACGCTAAATCTACAAATCAATTTAAAGTTCTGCTAAAAACATATTTCTTTAAACCAGCATATGTTAGGTCGTTTGTTTCTCACTGTGCACAATCTTCGCATGCTAAAAAGGCCTATTGCTTTTTGTCACTTTTATTTCCACCGTAGTATTTTTTTACACAATTTTGCCAAGTCCAGGCTGTAGTGTACCCGACTTTTGTTGCCTGTGGCTTAGTGTGTTATTATTTCATATTGTTGAACTGAATTTGCACTGTAAAGCGCCTTTGATCTGTGACCCAGAAGCGTTGCTAAGGATAGGGGCATCCGGGACGAGATTTCGCGGTATCACTCATTATGATGTAACGTAACCGTTATGATGTGGCATCCTTTATGAAAATTATGACCAAATCAGGTGAAGACCTAAAAAAAGGTCTTCGCCGAAAAATGAGTGGGTTTTCGCTCCAAACCCAAAGTAAGTCAAGACCCAAAAAAAATTAAAAAAAAGGTCTTCGCCAAAAATTGAGTGGTTTTCGGTCCGAATGAGGATGGAGACCTAACAAAATAAAATAATAAGTCATCATCACAAATTAGTGGAGTTATGGTTTCACATCATAAAATGGTGTCTTCCCAAAATGGTGACACCCTGGGGGGCCGTCCTTCCAAGCGACGCCACTGCTTCTTCCTCGTAGGAAACGGTGCTTTGTACAGATGACTTCATTATTATTATTAGTATTATTATAAGTAATTAGTGGATAGGTCTAAAAATTCATCAAGAAAAGAGGGATCAGCCACAAAATAGGGAATCACAAACATCAATTCCGTCGAAAAGACCTGGGTGGCAGGAATCTGCTCAGTCGCATTACTGCTAACCGAGGATCACTATTAAACCATCATAATTACAAGATTCGCATAGGCTAGGAAAAACTTTTGGTGGATAATCGGTACCGGCAAAGTCCAAAGCATAACAATTTTGTTAAGTCATAGAGCTCAGTCAATTTCTTGACCGAACTACCACCAAGCAAAACAGTCGTGCGAAAAAAAAAATCTTCTTTGTAGCAAAATGAAATTTGAGAGTAAAATAACCCTCCATGCAATGCTCAGGATAGCGCTATTTCGGTCAATACCAAACCTCGTCAGCTGATACCAAACCTCGTCAGCTGTTAATTTTTGTTTGGCCTTGGTACCTTGCTAAGTTTTTCATTTTTTAAGCGCAATTTTGCTTCCAAAATAATGTTTTTAGTTAAAATTCTTGGCAGATTTCAACGGCTAATTTACATAATTTTTTGATCGGTTCATTAAAACTCGTAGCCGATTTCAACGCTTCATTTGCATTTTGATCGCTGGCGAAACGATAATTTTGACTTCGGAGCTTATTGTTGGTTTAGCCGATTTTTTGCTCTTTTGTTTCAGCCTTCTGTATTTTTTTTTTGGCTTGGCCTGTTTTCGGCGACTGGAAATTCTATAAATCGTGAGAAAATTTTTTGTTTTTTACTCATTTCGATTCATGCCAGCTCAGCTGACGAGGTTTGGTATTGACCGAAATAGCGCTATCCTGAGCATTGCATGGAGGGTTATTTTACTCTCAAATTTCATTTTGCTACAGAGAAGATTTTTTTTTTTTCGCACGACTGTTTTGCTTGGTGGTAGTTCGGTCAAGAAATTGACTGAGCTCTATGACTTAACAAAATTGTTATGCTTTGGACTTTGCCGGTACCGATTATCCACCAAAAGTTTTTCCTAGCCTATGCGAATCTTATTATTATAAGTATCTCAACCAGGGTCGAATTTACACTGAGCCGGATCCTTGGCACGTTTGACTTGCTGGAAAAATCAAACCTCCGAAGCTAAAATGTCTTCGCCAGATTTTCGTTGCATTATCCTGTCAAATAAAGATGAAGACAAAAAAAGGTGTTCCCTAGGTTTTGTTCCAACTACCAACGAAGCGCGGAGCCCTTGGCACTGTGCGAAATTGCCATATGGTAAATCCAGAACTGACATCGACATCACGAATGAAAATAATACATTTAGACCGACTGGGTTTCTTAAAATTAAATGAGCTAAAAATCTGCAATATAGGTACTGTAACTGTACAGTACTTGACTATTTATATGATTTGTGTCTGTACTTGTCTCTAATAGCAGCTGCGTAATTTGCGTATATTTTCTTCAGTATAAAGCGGCCAAGCGTGTTCGATTTGGGATCTTGAAGATGCAATCGAGGGTGAGACCGATAAGCAAGACTTAAGATGAAGAAAAAAAAAAATACGAAAATGAAATTAACAAAATCTACCACGCAATGAGCTGCAAAAGAATATAATTCAGCAGTGGTCGAGTAGCTCAAGGCCATTCCCTGATGGGCAAAACGTGGCTGATTGAACCCTGCCTAAAAAATCTTAGTAATCACTAACAATTATTTTAGCATTAGTTTACTACACGAGTATACTGTAGCAGTAAAATAATGACAGCTATAATTACACTCTTTTTATAAGAACACGATACGCATTTTTGCTCAAATTTAAGAATAAATTATGAAAAATGCACCCTCAGCAGCAAAAAAATTAAGGATTAACAAAAAAGAAGAAATACTTTAAATCAAAAAACAAGTTAAATTTTGTACCGATTCAAAACGAAGAAAATTTTAGTACATTTCTCTGCATTTGCAAGCAAAATTGCTACGATTTCGAGATGATAGTGTGTTGTTGCGCATTGAGCAGGATACTGAGAAATTTTTGAGCTGTTTTCTCTTTCACAATGTTAAGATGATGATAAAAAAAAAACAGCGTTTACTCAAACAGACAAGAGAATTGAATAAAAACAGTTTTACAAACATGTCGCCAAAATGGACATCAATGTTTTCAAACTTTAAGAACAAAAGAGGCTGAAAATTGGCAAAAAATTAAGAATAGACAACCTCAAATCAAAAATTTTGATTAAATTTAATTTACTGGTTCTTGCAAAAAAAGAGTGAGTAGCTCTTTAAGTTTTGCCGAGTCCTGCCTGAACAACGTGTCTGGCTGTACGACCTTGGAGTGGATAGAGTGTCTGATAGCCTACTGCTATGTAGATTTTGCTAGATCTCCAGTACGGCTAAACCGAAAATTTTTAAAATTGGTTTTCACGACTTTCCTGTTTGATGCTCAGTATTGCAAGACAGTGTGAAGTGCAATAGCTTTCGTAGCGTGTGATGGAAAACCAAAAGGATGAAACTGCTAGAATTCTTGAAGTCAAGACCAAAAGGTCTTTCTGTTTTAAGCTGGCCAAGCAACGTATAATTGATACCGATAAATAAAGATCTGTAGGCCTTAGTATAATTACAATCATCGTTGCACTGTAGCCTTTATTCTAGCTCTATGTAGTCTGATCCATCATTGCTCATTTTTTATCACCTTTTTTGGTTGATTTATTGAAAAAACAAACCGAAATTTAAGAAAACTGCACAGCCGGTATGATTGACTTGCGAAAATTGCTCTTAATATTCATTGAATTGGTCTCATATCGGCAATCTTGACCTAAGAATTAAATTGAGTGACGATTTTGGCGAAGATGGTTTATTTCTGCTTTCTGTTCGATTCCATACTACAGGCCTACTCTAAAGTAAAGAGGTTTAAAGTCACATTTACATTACTTTGCTATATTGCAGCTTATTAAGTTTGTAACACTAAACCTACGTGGTCAGAATGCAACATTATTTCTATAAGTGCTGCTTTGAAATGTTCTGGTTATGAGGTACTTGCTGCTGCTTTAACACGTTTGCCATAGAATCATTTACACAAAAATTTAAAAAAGGAAATTTTTTATTTCAAAACAAAACAATATTATATTGCTGTTAAAAGATATATTAAAAAGTGGATTTCAAATTAAAATTGTTCGAGCGGTAACGCATTTGTCTCTTGAAACGGGAGGTCTGAGGTTCAAATCTAGGGCAGGTCAAATCGGAATTGTTTAAGTGTTGCTAACTTCTCGCCACCGCTGCGACGTTTCTTCGAAATGAGCTTTGTTGTCCGGGCGCAATGATGCAAGATGAACCCCGCCAACTCGTTATATGCTTCGGCGTTATTCAGCGAGTATTATAAAAGATTTGATTGTCTGATTGATTTGATTTGAGTTCAGTTTAAATTTATATGAGTGAAATAACTGCAATTGAATGATTTGACAGTTTAGTCAGTTGTTGCTTGTCAGTGCTGCAGTCTGTAGTAGGCTTATGCTTGTAGCCCCTTACTTAAAGTATAGAGGAAACAGGTCTGCGCCCAGACTTTGAACCAAAAAAAAAATGACCAATTTGATCGTAGAGACCTTTTTAGTTTTTATGAGCGTGAATATTTTTTGTGTTCCCTGCTCTTAAATTTTTACAAACTTTCAGCCGAATTTTTTAAAAAATTTTATCGGAAAAGTAACCTATATTCATTCTCGCTTTGTGAAAATTTTTAATTGTCAATTATCAACTCAAAGCTGCAAGAGCAAAACAGTACAATCCACCAGGCTATATGCTTTATGATTGCCAAATAGTGGTTATTTCATTATAAAGCATTGTATAAAAGAAATCGATTTTTGGATTTGGCCCGTATTCTTAAACATTTGGTACATGCCAAAGTGTGGCGTCAGTAGCGTAGCCAGGGCGACAAAGAGGGAGCTATAGCTTCGACATTGGCGTGTCGTCCAAAATGCAGAATAAAAAAAATGCCACATTTTTAGCATTACTGAGGCTGTTTTTTGCACTGGAATAAACTCCGAAATGATTTAAAGCATCTTTTAAAACAGTCATTTAGGAGGGGGCTAATTTGTCAAAAATTAAACTCACAAATCAGTAAAAAATTTGAAAAATGCCCGAAAATCAGAAATCAAATTTAATCACTAGTTGAAATATGCTGAGCATACGTTTTCTCAAAAATAAGCTCAAGAGTAAAGGGGGGGGGGAGGCTATTCAGCATATTATTTATCAATCACTTCTTTCAAATTCCCCTAGCCCCCCAATTATCTTTCTATGACTTATAGACGAAATAATCAAATAGATTACTACTTTGTAAGTTTTATTGAACTATAGGATTTTATGATTTACCAGCTTCTAATAAAGAGAACGGACGCTATACCATTAGCCTCCTCCCACATAGCCCATTTACGCAACCAGTTTGATTATGTTTTTGCATTGCTACATTTCTATAGCATGTTTTGAAAGCATTAATTTTTACCAAATAGTCCCAAAATCAAGCAATTTTGCAAAAAAAAATTCAAATTTTTGTAGCGCTGGGGACTCTCTCCCCCAGACCTCCAATGGCCTCCAGCGGTTGGGGGCTTTGTCCCCAGATTCCCAAAACAGCCCCCCTATTGCAGATTTCAGGCTGCATGCCTGGCGGGGCGTTGTTCTTCATTTGTTTTTAAATTTTAGCTAAAATGTAAGTCATGTTTTTACAAAAATGTTTTTTTAAAGTGTAGCGCAGATCTTTTTAAACAAGCCAAACGTAAAAATCCTTTAATCGTAGAACTGGGAAAGTCCAACAACATGATTAATATTGCTTTTTGGCGTAGTTACGGAAATCGTGATTCCACTATTTCAACTGGCGCAAATCGTTATTCCAGCTGGCGGAAATCGTTATTGAAGCTGGCGAAAATCTTTGGCGGAACAAAATTACCGATTCCACTATGGCACTTGACCACTGATCGATTTATTTTTTCTTATTCGAGGAGCCCACTTTTCTTCCTAGATTGTAGCAAATAGCCTAAAGCTACAGGTTTCCTCCTTCTTCTCTTGCTCTTTTATAGCTGATTGTTTCAACCTTTCGGCATCAGACGGAAATGATGATGCTGAGATGATTCTACTTGTTGTTACTACTAGCACAGAGAACTATATAAACCCAGAGAGAACACAAGGCTGTATTACGTCACGTCACGCACGAGTGAAATACGCGAATTCTTCCTGCTTGCACTTGGAAAGCAATGGAAGTAAATGGATATCGGCATAGCCTAGACCAGGTACCGAAGCAAATTGGCCAAAAAAAAAGTATATGGGGGTGTAGGCAACAAACGAAGTGGAATTGGAGAAAGTTAGTGATGTCTGTGATATCAAGGAAAGCTTGTTTCCTTGAATGTATTAGGATTTTTAGCAAAAGACGCCTTCCTTTGGCCTCAAATGCTAAATTTTGCGGTTTCTAGCCACTATTTTAATACCGGTATCAGTTATTTATCAAAGACAATAAATTGATTGGAGGCATAAGTTGAAATATTGTTTTTGAGGTGGCTAATCACTGCTGTAGCTGCAGACCGAGCGGTTTTAGCCTATTTTGGATGTACTATGGCTTATAAGTGTTATAACAGTGTGAGATAAGAATGCTTTCTGACAGAGGTAGAGTCCAGGACACAAGGCTCAAGGCCAAGGACACAAAAAAAATCCAAGGCCAAGGACAGCCTTTTCGAGGACAGACCCTCTCGAGGCCAAGGACAGGAATGTTCAAGGACCAAGGACACAGCCGCAAGTGTTCTCCAAAAAAAAAGTCTTCAAAATTTTTATTCAGGCAATCTCCAATTTATAGGCCTGGCCAGAATTTTTGATTGGTAGGGAGGCCCAAACCACAAGTTACATGCAATGACGTCATCAAAAATTTTCAAAAGAGGAACTTTTTGTAGGACAAAGACATCATCGGATGGAAGATCTGAAATCGTTGCCGGTTGGCATTTAAGCGGGAATTTGCAAAGGGAGAGGGCTTTAAGTAATGGTTGAAAAGTGCAAATATCTAAGTTTGGAGACGTGTTGAGAAAGGTAGTGTATCTCAAACGCTGCACAGACGGGGGTCTGGGGGCGAAGCCCACAGCCGATGGGCGATTTTTTGTAAGTTTTGTGGAAAAAACAGATATTTTAATGCCATCATAGACTACTATACATACACTATAGAGAAAGAAAAGAGAAAGAGCCACTGTAACGAGCTCGCTTAGAAGTTTTCGGCCATCTGTCTACCACTTTAAAGATGGGGAAATCCCGCTAAATGCCCTTCCTAACAGCACAACAAGTAAACTTGCCTGCTTGTTCTTCACACTGTCCCTTTAATGCTGAACGTCAGGCAGGGAAGCTGTAAATACCAATTTACAAGTCCTAGATTTGACCCAACTCATAATCGAACTTCGAATTTATCGCTCCAAGCACAGACGCTCTATCCACTAGGTCACAGAGCGGTTTTGCAACAATGCAATATCTATAAATAGCCTACTGGAGCATGAAACCATTAAAAGTTAGTCTAAAAAGTCATTTTTATAAAAATAGGCTACATCTTATCCATTACTTTGCAAAGAAACACATCTATAACTTATATAACATTGTTCACAGGTATAGCCTATCATGACTAGTTGACTAGCGGTAAGTTCAAAAAACCTTCAGGTTCTTTAATACTCCCTGGCCACAAACAGTAGGCTATAACAATTAAAATTAACCAAACCATTAATTCCTGTATTCACCTTAACTTTCCATTTTCTTTTTTGTGCTAATGTGTTTAATTAACTTGCTATCGCATTGTGAAAACTACATATATACGGTACCGTATTTTGTACCGATAAGTCTATATGCAACACTAAAATTGCTATTTTTTCTTCCTCCCATAGCAGTATGCAGTTATCATTATCATTTTTCAACCAGTTTGACCAAATAAACTCTATGTCTCTCTAAACACACGAAAAGCTTTTTCAGGATTAGATTACGACATTACCAGTACCAGACTACTGTCAAGAAACGATTCACGACAATGATCTGTACTAAAATTCTGTCCGATAGAACTAGGCTACTGAAAAACAGCTAACTGTTCTGGTAGAAGCTACAGCACAGTAGGCTAGTTACTAAAACAGGCATAGGTCTATTTCTAATTTAATAAAACCACATCCGAAAATAATTTGCCCAACTCACAGAAAAGTTCTTGTGTACTTACACTTCTTTGTGAAGCAACTCTTTGATTCTGTCACCTTTGGAGGAATCCCGAAGTGACAGA
The DNA here is from genome assembly GCA_963965965.1 of Trididemnum nubilum. Taxonomy (NCBI): domain Eukaryota; kingdom Metazoa; phylum Chordata; class Ascidiacea; order Aplousobranchia; family Didemnidae; genus Trididemnum; species Trididemnum nubilum. The sequence continues at coordinate 48,793,293 of OZ014470.1, forward strand.
ATAATAGCTGTTAAAGCTGTTCTGTGATCTTTTTCTTTATTGCTTCTGGCAAATCCTGGATTTCTTATTGTAAATAACGAGCGCTTCCTAATATCCTTAGTTTTGCGGGTATAAGAGCACCCAGGAATACAACAATTTGACCCTGACATTATTAGCCCTACAGCCTACACTTGTACCTATACTTCTTTCAACACAAAAAGTCTACGCTTCACAGAAGTGTTAAAAAACTCAATATCTTTAAAAAATTAACACACCCAGAGCTCTACAGGACGTTTTAACTAGCCCTGTCAGCAGTGGCGGATCCAGAAAATTTTGGTGGGGGGGATTTGAAGCCAAAACCTCAAAAATTCGGATGTCTTCACCGAAATTGAGGCTGATTTTTTGGCCGAAATCGGAAATTCAAGCGTTTTTTTCGCCCAAAATCAGGTGGTCTCCAAAAAAAAAAAAAAAAGGTCTTCACCAAAATCTAGGCTGATTTTTCGGCGGAAATCGGAAATTCAAACGTTTTTTTCGCCCAAGATCAGGTGGTCTCCAAAAAAAAAAAAAAAAAAAAAAAAAAAAAGGTCTTCACAAAAATTGAGGCTGATTTTTCGGCCGGATTCGTTACGTTTAGGTCGGTGGGGGGGGATGCATCCCGAAATGGAGCCGAATTATTCAAAATAAGGGCTGATTTTTCGGCCAAAATCGTAACTTTTAGGCTGGTGGGGGGATGCATTCCCCCTATCCCCCCCCTAAATCCGCCACTGCCTGTCAGCCGAAAATGTAAACACACTATGCAACTTCAGGCAGACAACCTCAACACGAACTGAAAATCTACTACGTGCAGTCAAGCGTAACGTGTCTTAATGCATGTTTTGAAATGAGTATTTGTAACCATCTTATTAAAGTCTATATTTGTCGAGAAAAAAATACTAAAAAATGTTAAAAAATTCAAAAAACTAATGTTTCAAATTTGAAAACAAAACTCATCCGCGTTACCGAGTAATCGCCAATTAATAAAACCGTGACGTCTCAGTTGCCAGTCCATATATTAGAAGTCTATGATGCCATTAAATCACATTTCGCACGTGTTCAGAGCCATTTGAAAGCACTAAATTTTTGAAATTTGAAAGCCAATTGAAAAGATGAAATTACTTGATGCTCCTTATACTTGCAATTTAAGTCCAAAATACGTTTAACATCTTGTATTCTTAATTGTAAGTGATTTGGTCCAGGTAGGAGGAAGCAAAGGTGCATTGTTTCTTGCTACATTTTAACAGTAAATAATAATAATCGACTCGAAGATTTTCCTTAGAGATTTTTGTTTTGTCATGAAAACAACCAGTTATAGGAATATTTCTTCGGCGTGGGGGCCCAGGCCCCCTCAATTGAAGTTCATTGGTTTGCTCAATCAGCATTTTCCGTGGCTAATTTTTTTCAAACTATTTTGTGCGTAAAAACTGGCGAGGTGGAGGTGAAATTATTGAATTGTTATGGAAAAATGGTACAATAGATGGTTATGTCTTCTAACCGTGTTATTGCCGGGCCGGATTTACTTCGCGCTGGGCCCCTGGCACTTTGGGGATTTTCGCAAGATCTTCCTGCCAAATATAGGTGAAGAAAAAAAAAAGTCTCACCATCTGAGCGTGAGGCCCTGGCACTGTGCCATAGAATAAATTCAGCTCTGGTTGTTGCATTACGCTTATAAAAAGGTTACATGAGGGCAGTGGCGGATTTAGGGGGGGGGGGATGGGGGGGATGCATCCCCCCACCAGCCTAAAAGTAACGATTTCGGCCGAAAAATTAGCCTCAATTTCGAAAACTTAGGGTCCATTTCGGGGCGCATCCCCCCCACCAGCCTAAACCTAACGATTTCGGCCGAAAAATCACTCTCAATTTCGGTGAAGACCTTTTTTTTTTTTTTTTTTTTGGAGACCACCTGAGTTTGGGCGGAAAAAACGTTTGAATTTCCGATTTCGGCCGAAAAATCACTCTCAATTTCGGTGAAGACATCCGAATTTTTGAGGTTGTGAGCTTTAAATTTTTATTATCCCCCCCCACCAAAATTTTCTAGATCCGCCACTGCATGAGGGCCTAGGTAGCAACTTTTCAGAGAAAACCCTTAATTTTACCCGAGTTATACATTTAAATTGGCTAGCAAAGATTGAACTGAGGGGGGGCCCGGGCCCCTGGTCTTCAATATTGTTGTTAGTTACTGTTGTAAGCGAAAAATGCTAAAAAAAAACTGAAACTGAAGAAACAATAGGCTTTTTTGTCACATTTTTGTCATTGGCGAAATTTCGATTGGGGAGGGGCCCGGTCTTCCTGCCTCACCCTGGCTACGCCAATGCTCCAATTGAGAAAAACAAAAAAGGTGTTCGCAAAATTTCCGCCAAGTTTCTGGTGTTTTACAACAAAATTTCAACGGTTAAAAAAGTAGTGCTGTCCTCGAACCGAGGACAGGGCAATTTTCGAGGACCTAAGGCTTCAAGGCCAAGGACTGGAGGTTTCGAGACCAAGGACTTGAAAATGTGTCCTCAAGGCCAAGGACGTCCTCGAGGACTCCACCTCTGCATTCTGATGTGTTAAAATATGATTAAAAAATTGATGTGTTAAAATGTTAAAAACTCCACCTCTGCATTCTGATGTGTTAAAATATGACAAGTCACTCTTAATTTAATATTGTAGTCCTTGTATAAGACAATCAAGTTTTAGCGATAAGCTTACGGTTTCCTTTCACAGATGCTGGACCTGCATGATGGTTAAATGCACTAATTAAGGCAGTAGTTTTTTAGTCTCAATGCATTTATAGTTTCTCAGAGTATAGTTTTATATGTTATGCCCTATACAACTATTATATAATAGTGCCTGTTTGATATTTCCTTATCTTTATAAAAACTATATTTTTTCCAGATTATATAGGGTAGTAGGCATTGTGATGGTATTTTTATTTGTTCATTGTCCTTTGCCAGGCAGAGTTTTTCACAAAATCTTATTTACTTTGCCTACAGATGATTGTGAATTATGAACAAGCCAAAGGATAAAAATAATTACCAAATTCTTCTCTGAAGTTTAAGATAGACTGTTACTTCTTTGAATTGCATCAATTCAAGAAATTAAACATGGAATCGACTTCTGAAATGTTTCTGCTAAGTTTAAGAGTGGTTGCCTATATGTTATCCAATAAAACAGTATTTTATCCACAGTTTACAATTTCTAGTCATCATAGCCTAAATTTCCATTCATAATCAAGACATTCCTACTTTGATCCAATTTGTTTCCCTATGTTAAAAAATAGTGGTATGCAAGTATTTTAGCCACGACTTGATAGGTGTTTGATCTAAGGTCAAAATAATTAAAAGCTTTGCATTGTGAATTTTGTCATGTTTTTACTATCGCCGTGAGTAGGCCTGGTGGCTTTTATCTAAAATGTGAATATACAGTACCGGAATTTTCCACTTATTATACCCCCCCCCCCCCCCCCCCCCAGTTATTATACCATGGTATAATAACTGGAAACTGTTTGTTACTAGAAAAAATACGGTACATACCGGTATTATACCATGGTATAATAACCCGGATCGAACTTCCGTAGTGTGACCAGTGACCAAAAATTTGTCAAGCATCGCAATGGCAGCGTTGCCGTATGCATATCGACTGAAATCTTGGGGATAATTAGGCAAGCACGTTCTCTTTGCATCAATTACCGGTATGTACCGTATTTCTTCTAGTAAAGTACTGTACCTGTAATTTGCCATAGCCACTATCGGTAGCAAAGCAGTGGCATTATTGCGGCCCGCCTTCTTTAGGCTAATTCCAATTGTGATGTCATAAGATTTTCCTTCTTCACAGTGATAATTCACATCGTCATTACTGGTACCGATAGGCCTATTTCTTATTGTAGTGGTACCGTTATCATCTTTAAGTACCGGTAAGCTACCAGTATCATCGGCAGGTAGGCCTAAGATACAAGAGCATTCAGACTGCAGGGAGGTTTTGTGAAAAAATACGGCCCGCATCTAGTAAACGGTTCTGTTAAGTTTTAATCGAAAACAAATTGCTCGATAACTAACGATAAATTTTTCGAGGAATTGATTTCGAGCATTTACCGCATACCCTATCGTAGGCTTGGCTTAAAGAGTCAATATTAGTTACGTAGGCTACTGGCTGATAGTAACTGTACCTATGCATTTTTTTCAGACTCATATTCGTACTGTTATTAATTTAAAATGTCTGGAAAGTCAAGCCAAAGAGAAATTCCGGTGGCAAAAAAATTGGAGGTTTTGAAGCGCTACAGAAATAGTGAAAAACTCTATCGTTTAGAACAAGATACTGGCTTTCAGCGAGCGCAGATAAAGAACTGGTTAAAAAACGAAACAGGTTACTTTCAGTAAAAGTAAAACAAAAACGAAAGAGAGTAAGTGGCTCAGGTCCAGGTGCAAAGTTTCAAGAGGTCGAAGAACATTTTTTCAGCTGGTTTAAAGACGAAAGAGGGCAGAAACATCAAGTAAATTATCTTCGGCTGCGGGAGAAAGCCCAAGAAATTGCAACGGAATTACAAGTTTTCCGCTTATTTGGCTCCAACAAGTGGATATATAATTTCTGTCGCGGTCATCATATCGGAAGTAGCCGAATCACACACCAAGGGCAACAAGATGGGCGCACTGCAACTGAAAAACGTCGCATTGTAACTGACTTCCTTGCTAGATCTGTTCAAATCACAAGTGGCTTCAAACTGTTGCAAATCTATAACATGGACGAGACACCATGTTATTTTAATATGGCCTCGGACCAAATACGCTTCTAGGTGAAAAGAACGTTGATGGAATAGATACAGGCCACAAAAAGTCGCGTTTTACAGCTGCTCTTTGTTGCTCCGCTGACGGTAGAATGATAAAGAGCTTGATCATATTTAAAGGTCTCAAAAAAGTTCCGAAACTGAGTGTGCCCACCAACGTCGAAGTTACAGTCAGCATGGGAGGATCCATGAACACGGGGCTCATGTTGAAGTGGATTCGAAGCTGCTTTACTAAGCGTGGCCCTTTCTTTGCCAACACCCCCTCATTGCTTTGCATGGATAGTTATGGCACCCATCTCAAAGAGGAAGTATTTGAGTGTCTTCGCACTCTATGTGGTACGAAAGTGGCAGTGATTCCACCTAAAATGACTAGCATGCTACAGCCACTGGATGTTGCTCTCAATAGTCCTTTTAAGGCGGCTCTCCGACAAGCTTGGATGGATTGGCTAATTAATGGGCCCCAGGAAATGACCAGTAAAGGCTACCGTCGACGGCCTTCTTACCAATCATTGGTGGATATGGTGTCCCAAAGTGCGCGCAGCCTCTCGCAAGTGAGCATCAAGAAAAGCTTTCGAGTGTGTGGAATCGCAGCAGAAGGCGAAGAAGTTCCAGAAACCGAACTGCATGGTCGTCTTAAGCAGATGCTGACTGAGAGTGAAAGAATGTTGCCGAATCCTGAAGGATCCAACGTGGAAATTATCATCGACTTTGAGTCGGAGGAAGAGAGTGATAGTGATAATGATGTGATGGACTTCACTGCGGATGGTGCGGTGGAAATCGTCGAGTGTGGGGATGATGAAGAGAGCTACAGTGATGAAAACTGAGTGTTTTAAGTTATGTCGGTGGAAAACACTAACTTACAATAAAACATTATTTGAAATTGTGTTTGGTAAAAAATTCTTGTCAGAACCGTAGGGCAAGTACCGGTAGCCGACTGCCGTTTCCGGTTATTATACCATGGTAAAATAACCTGGATCAAACTTTATTCTCAATTTCGTCATTTTCCAGTTATTATACCTGGTATAATAAGCGAAAAACTCCGGTACTTGGTTGTAATTTTCAATTGCTTAAGTTTAAAAATTAAACTGCTTGCGACATTAATTATTACTTGTCATTAGGCTGAATTAATTAGTGATGAAATAAGAAATGAAAATTGAATAAACGCTGATGCATCAATGTGCAAGACTAGAATTTCTTGAAAAAAAAATTCAACTAGCCTTTCACAGATAGGAATGAGCTGCAAGGCTAATGCGAATGGATCCAGAATAAACGCAGAGATACGTAGCTACTGGAACAGAAAGACAGTTACAGTAAAAGCTTACAAAATGTTTTTGAGTTACATTTAATCTAGCGCCAAGCAGCTAAACTATCGATAAGTACTCCACAAGCAAATACGGTAAAAACCGAATGAAATCTCAGAGCGTTTTGTTAACAAATTAATAGGCTACCTAATCGACGTAATCTCAGAGCGTTTCGTTTACAAATGAATACCGATACGTAACCGAACAAAATCTTAAAAGAATTCTGTTTGCAAATGAATGCGATATAATCAGTAGTTAAATTGTAGAGAGTTAGCATCCCTCCATCGAGATTTAGCGTCCCTCCATCGAGATTTAGCGTCCCCCCATTGACATTTAGGTGTCCCCTCATTGAGATTTGAGTGGTGGATGATCAGACGAAAAATACCTAATTGAAGACCTGAGAGACAAAAGTTGTTAAGTCAGTTTTTTGGCAAATTTGAGTTGTGACCATATTCTGGTACTGTGGTGCAAAATACAACTTTTGGCGACATTTTGAAGAAAAAACTCGTTTCCTTCCCTGAAAAATTAGCGATCAAAGATTTGTTTATAGGTTCCATTGTCAGAGGAAATTGTTGTTAAGTCAATTTATTTTTTTCAGGTTCATAACTATGATGTAACAGAGACATGTGATTGTTAAGAAATTTAAAAAGCAATGGTTAGACATATTCCATGTCAGTTGCGTTTTACCGGCAGAACCGGCAAACGTACTTGGAAAAAAAGATTTATTAGGGTCATTGCTGTTGATATTCGACCTACGTTTCAAAAATTACCGGCCCACCAGTTTTAAGAAATGGAAAAAGGTTAACTTACAGGTTAGGACTGGGCTATGGAAAACTAAAAACAGCAGACTGTAAGCAGCTAGGCTGAATGTTTCTAACAGTATACAGCAGTTTTCGCTTCCAAAACTCTTAGGCCCCAGACTTATCAAAAAGCATAGATCTAATTGTAGCCTATCGTAAAAAAACAACTATAGAATCAGCATTAGTATCTAGTTATGCCTAGTATAAAATTCAAGCAACATGTGAAAATCAATTTACTTTAATGCAAAACTTGGCATTTGTATTGGCAGTGGTCTGGCTTGGCAGAAAGGATTTTGGAATCATGGGTTAAAGTCGGGCTAGATCACAAACTGGGTTATGGGTCTTGAAATAGAAATCTCCAGTTAGTGACCAAACACCGTACAGTTCAGCCGGCGGAAACCAGGTTTGTTGGATAAAAGCTTTTAGTCAATTGAAAACCAAGAGCACTGTAATTTAATAACCGGTACCCTACTCGGTATTTTAGAATTGCCTCCTATTCCCTGCATTTCTGTTGGGCGAATGAACATGAAACAGTGAAAGGGGCAATGATAAGATGAATTATAGCCAACTTAATTCTTTCCACTAATCCGCCTAAACCTGATGTAGTGCTGATGCTACCATAAAAATACTGTAAAATTTAGTCTCTAGGCTATAGTATAATATTCAGGAAATTCTCCTCTGGCAGCTCTGATATGGGCCATGATAAAATTTTACTACTGCTACTCGTGTCTTGCTAAGCTGTTTTAAACTATAGTGCTTTTTCCTAGTGGTGATTTGTAAGCTGCTTAGTCAGTTGGTTAATGCTGCAGTGCATGAATATGCATGAGCTTCTTGGACAGTGGCGGATCCAGAAAATTTTGGTGGGGGGGGATTTGAAGCCAAAACCTCAAAAATTCGCATGTCTTCACCAAAGTTGAGAGTGATTTCTCGGCCGAAATCGGAAATTCAAACGTTTTTTTCGCCCAAGATCAGGTGGTCTCCAAAAAAAAAAAAAAAGGTCTTCACCAAAATTGAGACTGATTTTTCGGCCGGATTCGTTACGTTTAGGTCAGTGGGGGGGGATGCATCCCGAAACGGAGCCGAATTATTCAAAATAGAGGCTGATTTTTCGGCCAAAATCGTAACTTTTAGGCTGGTGGGGGGGGATGCATCCCCCCCATTCCCCCCCTAAATCCGCCACTGTTCTTGGAGTAACACAATATATCAGAGGTGGAGTCGAGCACCCAAAGTTTGAGGCCCAGGACTCAAAAAAGTCCGAGGGCAAGGCCTTGGACGGACTTTTTGAGGACAGCCGCTCTCAAAAGGCAATGGGTGCCCACGTGCCTAAGATATTGCATTTCGTTAAAGTTTTTTATGATAATTTGAAAAGAGTTGTACTGTTTTTGAAATGACTTCAGACGCCATTTTGAAGTTTCACGCGTTGGCAGCAGTTTCGATATATACTGCGAAGCAGTATCGTGGTAAAAACCGTAATAAAAGATGGCGGTAACTCGTGAAAGGGAATAACTTAATTCTAAATGTGGAAATGATATATTTTTAGGCAATGAAGGTCCAGTGCAAATGTCCACTGATAATGGAGTCCCACTTTTTCAATAGTTTTTCAAACGCAAACTTTATTTCTAGTTTATTTATTTTAACGAAATTTTTTTAGTTATACGATAATATCTCAAATTGTTACAAAGTAAATATTTTTTCTTAATTTGAATTAATCAATTGAGGTACCACCGTACCCGTAGTCGTGAGCGCCAAGTCTTTATTGGCCTTAAAAAAAACAAAAAAAAAACGGAGCTCTGAGGACGAGGGCAAAAAAGTTCCCATGCCCCGCTAAACAACGTTAGTAATTTTTGTCGGAAAAATAGCAATTTGGGAATTTTTTTGCAATAATATGTTTTCAAAGCAATTATTTAAGAAGAGAAGATACCGTATCAGTAAAATTAGAAAAAACAGTTTTTCACATTTTTCCACATTCCAAATTTAGCATAAAATTGAAGCACGTTGTGGCAAAAGTTGATAAACGACATTTTTCAAAAAATGAGTTTTTCATAGATTTTAAGTTATTTGCTAAAACTAATTTTCCTGAGAAAAAAACTGTGTTATTATTCAATCAATTTTTGGTAATAAACAGCTTAATATGTTGCTCTTGACAACAAGGCCAAATGAAAATTTAAAACTTTAAACGCGATTTACTCGAAACGGCGAAATGCGACTTATCAACTTTTGCCAAAACATGCTTCAATTGGCATTTCTACTGAACTTACGTTATTCTTGGGCAGTGCCCGACCAGGGAAGTTAAGTAGGCTGCAGCCATCTCCCCGATTTAAAAAATTCAAGCGTTTGAACGTGTCTTGGACTTGACCGTAAGTAAAAGGGAACTTGAAGGAGTCGGGCAAGTTAGTTATATTAAATGGCTTCGGAATCGGAACAATTTTGTTCTTTCAAATAGCTCTAAAAACGCGTGAAATGTGATTCAGATGGATTTTTTTTTGAAAATTTACAAAAATCGCCCAGCCGCTGGGGCTTCCGCGTATAATACGATTGAGTTGGGCCATTCTGCACAACAAATGTGGCCATTCTGCTCGACAAACGAAGCCATTTTCAAACAAAAAAATTTTAACCTTTGGTTCAAACCCCTTCTTGGAAAAATACTGCTTGCGTGCCTGCTTCTGCCACTACATGCTCAGATTTTTTTGGCGTCACGATGCGTATATTGTCACATACGCAGGTAACGATAGTAAGTAGGTTCTTTAGTCTAAGCTCCTATCACCTGGCTCGAATCTATAGTTGCGCCACTGCTTCTTTACTATTTAAAAAATTGGTGCGCAGAGAAACTCCGGTGAGACACACCAGCCTGCTGATCACAGCCTAAAATCTGGATCAGAGATCAGAGACAAAAAGGAAGAGCCAAAGACGTTTTTTTAAGAGACTCAAAAGATGAACACTCAGAAGAAAATAATTGAGATCCTGGAATAAGTAACCACACGCGCTGCAAAGATAATTTTTTGCAGCCTTCAGTATAAAGGAAAGCTGTATGCTGTGTTCGAGACGCGATATCTGCAGTCAAAGTCTGCGTTTGGTATGTTGCAGTCGTGCAAGGCCAGTTCTTCCAAAGAAACTGAATTATAGTTGTTTAAAATTTAGAAAGTGTTTACTCCAAAAGTTGCTGTTTTACAATATTATTATTTTTTACTTTGTTTGGCAGCAACGCTGACACAATTACACTAATTGGGAATTAACAATATACATTTTTTGGATTTCAATTAAAACTTTTGGAGGTAAAACACTGACTGTCAGCCTGCAGCATATCTTGAAAATAGAAAGATATCGAAAGGGTAGGTTCAAATTTGAAAATTACAATTTCAAGAAATTTTTATATCTTTTGAGAGAAAACGGAAAAGAAAATTTTTGACATAAATGTCGTTTGAAGTCAAGTATTGACAAGTTACAAAGAGCTACAAAATCGATCATAATTGATTTTTGTTTTATTATTAATAGCTTGAGTGAGTGAGGTTTGTTTTATGAACTTTTTGTTTTGAGCTATTTGAATGGTTTATGACCTTTTTGTTTTATTTGAAACTCCCTTGGATGATGCATTTGTTCATTCAAAATCGTTTTAAAATCTTCTTTTGAAATGTGAAATAGCAATGCAGTGCAGACTATAATGCAAGAAACTTGATTGACAAAGACAAGTACATTAATGATTCCACAGGCTAGCATCGACTCTGTTTTAGTGGTTTAAAATTGTATTGTTTGTTACCGCAACATGCAGCAGTACTGTTAATTATTCAAAAGAATTTTGATCGCAAATTCAAGTGTTATGGAAGAGTCAAGTAATCTTACTACATCAAGTTTGTTTGTGAATTGTGACGATGTTAATATGAAACAGCTGCGCTGCCCAGGAACAATCCAAAACAGGTATGTTTTAGCCTAGTTTACTCAGCTTATTACTGCAGATTTTTTCAATAAATTATTATCTTTTTCAAATAAGCAAATTTTTCAATTCCATTTGAACACTAGAACAATGCATTTAAGAAAGTTTTTGATGGGAAAAGGGGCTATGCAAATTAAATGGAGAAAGCTCTGTTCTTCATACACGTAGCACTTGCAAAAGTTTGGAATAAGATTATTATTATTATAAACTGTATATGAATTATATATGAATCACTTTACATGTAAGTTATAATCAAAGTAAGGCGCATCTTTGACAATAATTTACAAACGTATATAAAATGTTTTATCATAATTCACATATAGTTTGCAATGATTATAATCTATTGCAAATTTCAGCGCTGTCCAGAAGGTCGAGCGGTATTGCATTCGTCTTTGGAGCGCTGGATTCAAATCTTGGGCCGCTTAAACCGGAAACAATTTTGGCAACAGCTTGCCACGGCTGCTGCGTTTCTTCCAAAGAACTTATGTTTGCGCTGGCGCAATGAGGCGGAGATGGGCCCTTCCAACTAGATACACGCTTCGGCGAAAACAGCAAAAGTATGATGAAAGATTTGTTTTAATTTGCAAATTTCTGCAAGAGCGTAAAAACCAGAGTGAAAAATCTTTTCGATAACTTTAGTTTTTTCGGCCAATACCTACGTTATGCTTTTGGTCAGAGGTGTACAAAGTAGTCAGAAACAATAGTCAAGTAAAAGTGTTGTTACTGACGATCAAATGTAGTGCAAGTAGAGTAGAAAGTACTAAACCATTTAACTAAGCAAGTAAAAGTATAAAGTAAACAGATTTTTAAGCTACTCAAGTAGCCATGTAGAAAGTTTTCTTTCACAAGACCCTTGTACTTTCTGCATCCTGGTCTATGAATGTTGCTAAATACCACGTATAAATATGCGATATCGCGCTTTAAAATGAGAGCCCAAACCACTATAACTGCCCAAAAGTTAGCAATTTTTGAATGCGGACGTATATCAGTAGTTCAGTACTATAAACGGCTCCATTGTTAATCGTACCAAAAGCATGAATGTGGTAAAGTATTTCAATTATAACACTTAATAGTAGTAACGCAACATGATTAGTTGGCTACTAATATTAATTACCAAGCTGTGTCCTTTCCTCGCTAGATTATTGTGATGAGTTGTGATGTCGTCATATATGAAACCTGTGCAATTTATTCAGTATACACAAAAAACAGTGAAACATCAAAATGACTTGAGCAATAGCCATTCTGTTAATATCAAAATGTTACAGCTTTCATGGTGTTTACCCAACCGATATGCTTCAGACTACAGTAACTGCACCAGCAGCCTATGTTCCTTACTACCAGGAACTAAATTTTGTGGGATAAACTTAGGCAACATGACCACTGACTACAATATCTACACTAACTTGCGCATTTTTGCGATTGTTAGCCGAGTAAAATAATTTACCAAGCATGCAGACCTTGACTATTAGCTACTGGTATCCATAGCCTAGCCTAAAAACTAAGAAACTTTCAACCTCGCAATTAAATATCACGTCACTAGCACCGAGCATCACAGCCACCCTTATGGTCAGTTTAATGTGTTACACAGTGGTCAGTAACTAAACTAATATTCTCGTGGCGCAGTAATCGCTAGTGCCGTACGCAAATCTCGTCTCTTTTCCAACAATACCTTAAGGTGAAGAAGCACGGACTTGGACCTGTCTGTACTAGTCGAGCTCGCGCTCATTCATAATTTTCACCACGGTTCGAATATTTTGCCCGACGTTGCCCAAAAAAAAAAAAAAAATTAGGTATGCCTTACTAAGCCTACAAACTACTTTTAATAAAAAATGTACGTAAGTAGCGTTATGTTACGTTAATGTTACTCAAGTGAAAGTAGAAAGTATCCAAAAATATAATTACTTAAAAAGTGCTCGTTACCGACAAAATCTACTTGAGTAGGCTACTTAAGTAGAGCTACTTTCGTTACTTTACACCTCTGCTTATGGTGCTGCCTCACTCGCGATAATTTAGCTTGCAACAAGCTGAAAATCTTTTTTTTGGCAAAATTGAACTCAAAAACATTATCAAAACGAGCCAAATTGTTCTAAATCGCTTCCATACATTTGATCCACGACCAAGCGCAAACACAAGACCACACAAAACTTACGGCCACGATATTGGAACAAAAAAAAAAACAAAGACAAGGAAAAATAGTGACCCTAAATGACTTGTGTAACACAGTAGCATTTCAACCAGCTCTATATAGCTTAGACCGAATATTTTTCAAATATTTTCTGCCCAATGCCAAAAGTTATTATTCACCTTGACCTTACCCGTGGTAAAGAACCTATAAGCAAATGAAGCTGTTGTAATAGCTTGCACTCCCTCGTTGGCTCATGCTTGTAAACCAGGCACGTGCGTCAGTTTACAATCACAACAACCTAAAATACTCTTTTATTGGGCTTTATTTGCCAGCGTTTCATGTAAATATTGTTCTTTTTCGGCGTATAGATTACACGGAAGCTCGCACGCCAACCATTTTATATGATTCTTGACAAATTTTAAACAATATTTTAAATGAATAGAAACTTCTTAACAAATTTGTATTTGGGAATCATTATTCTAGTGTCGTGAAAAGAATGAATATACAATTTCTAGTGTTCACTGCACGTGCGCAACTAGGATTTGTTCAAGCGGTTGGGGGAGCTTAAACCCAAAGATCAAGTTATTCCTAAAAATGTCGCACTTGGGGGCCGTGCTAAGTAAAGGGGTTTACTCATGCACATCACAGACGGGGTCTGGAAGTGGAGCCGAAAGCTGCCGGGCAATTTTTATGCTCTATTTGAAAACAAAAATTGCTATTTGAACACCATTCGAATCAAGTTTGGTATCTTTAGAGCCATCTGAAAAAAATAATGCGCTAAATTTTGAAAGCCAGTTGAAGAATTGAGTTGCCCAGCCCCTTCACGCCCCCGTTTCCCTTACTTCCAAGACAAGTAAAAAACGAAAGAAAACGCAATATCAAAATTTTTTATCAAAGTATGGTAATATTTTTTGGTAAAATGCACTGATAATATGAGAAACAACGTTTGACAACAAAACGAAATTAATGTTTTGAAATTTTGATTTTTATTTTTTTAATTAAACTGAGTTGAAATCGATATTTGTGCCTTTGCCAATAAAAAGTTATTTGACGGTGAAACAAAAATATTCATTTCTTGCCTTATTTTCGTTTATCACAATAAAAATGCATGTAGTAAAAGTTTTCATTTTCGCTGTGTTTCGTCATAATTCATCAACTAATAGATGTTCAGTAGGAATTTAAAAATTGCCAATAATATTGCACGTTAATTTTTTAGCAAATACGCAATCGAATAAATGCCGAAATTATGGAATTTTTGCTTTGGAAATGTCACACTCGTAATAAACGGTCTCAATTTTTAACTTACTGACTGTCAGATCTAGATTATATAAATTAATGTGGGTAGGAAAACTTTTACGCCTTCAAGCAATGCATTAAATGAAACTATGGTTCTGTTAAAACATTAGTGCGAATTTTTCAATAAAAAAATTTCAATTTTGGCCCCAATAGCTAAAATCTTCGGTAGCTATTTGGTGTAAAAAAATCAGCAAAATTAAAACTACATACGTAAGAATTGAAAACTGTAAAGCAGTACGACGCACAGAATGCTATAACAAGAATAAAATAACAAGCCCTAGAAAAATTCCGGCCGTTAAACACTGTTTAAATTTTTACAGTTTTTTTTACTTTTCAGAGAAAAAGAACCTATAGCTTCATTACAGTGGCTTGTATAAGAGAAGGGGAGAGGGAAACGTTGCAGCTAAACTCTTGAATCACGGCCTTTAGCAAAACAAAGTTTGGTTTTTGATAACGTTGTACTTACCAGTGGTACAGTATCTACAAGCAAATGAGGCGGTTGTAATAGTTTGTGCGCCTTAGTAGTTTTATGCTTGTAAACCAGGCACGTGCGTCAGTTTACAATCACAACAACCTAAAGTAGTCTTTTATTGGGCTTTAATTGTCAGCGTTTCATGTTGAATATTGTTCTTTTTCGGCGTATAGATTACACGGAAGCTCGCACGCCATCCATTTTATATGATTCTTGACGATTTTTGAACAATATTTTAAATGAATAGAAACTTCTTAACAAATTTGTATTTGGGAATCATTATTCTAGTGTCGTGAAAAGAATGAATATACAATTTCTAGTGTTCACTGCACGTGCGCAACTAGGATTTGTTCAAGCGGTTGGGGGAGCTTAAACCCAAAGATCAAGTTATTCCTAAAAATGTCGCACTTGGGGGCCGTGCTAAGTAAAGGGGTTTACTCATGCACATCACAGACGGGGTCTGGAAGTGGAGCCGAAAGCTGCCGGGCAATTTTTATGCTCTATTTGAAAACAAAAATTGCTATTTGAACACCATTCGAATCAAGTTTGGTATCTTTAGAGCCATCTGAAAAAAATAATGCGCTAAATTTTGAAAGCCAGTTGAAGAATTGAGTTGCCCAGCCCCTTCACGCCCCCGTTTCCCTTACTTCCAGGACAAGTAAAAAACGAAAGAAAACGCAATATCAAAATTTTTTATCCAAGTATGGTAATATTTTTTGGTAAAATGCACTGATAATATGAGAAACAACGTTTGGCAACAAAACGAAATTAATGTTTTGAAATTTTGATTTTTATTTTTTTTACCAAACTGAGTTGAAATCGATATTTGTGCATTTGCCAATAAAAAGTTATTTGACGGTGAAACAAAAATATTCATTTCTTGCCTTATTTTCGTTTATCACAATAAAAATGCATGTAGTAAAAGTTTTCATTTTCGCTGTGTTTCGTCATAATTCATCAACTAATAGATGTTTAGTAGGAATTTAAAAATTGCCGATAATATTGCAAGTTAATTTTTTAGCAAATACGCAATCGAATAAATGCCGAAATTATGGAATTTTTGCTTTGGAAATGTCACACTCGTAATAAACGGTCTCAATTTTTAACTTACTGACTGTCAGATCTAGATTATATAAATTAATGTGGGTAGGAAAACTTTTACGCCTTCAAGCAATGCATTAAATGAAACTATGGTTCTGTTAAAACATTAGTGCGAATTTTTCAATAAAAAAATTTCAATTTTGGCCCCAATAGCTAAAATCTTCGGTAGCTATTTGGTGTAAAAAATCAGCAAAATTAAAACTACATACGTAAGAATTGAAAACTGTAAAGCAGTACGTCACACAGAATGCTATAACAAGAATACAATAACAAGCCCTAAAAAAATTCCGGCGGTTGAACACAGTTTAAGTTTTCACAGTTTTTTTGTACTTTCAAGAGTAAAAAAAGCTTCACAGTGGCTTGTAAAAGAGGAGGGGAGGGGGAGGCGTTGCAGCTAAACTCTTGAATCACGGCCTTCAGCAAAGCAAAGTTTGGTTTTTGATAACCTTGTACTTATCAGTGGTACAGTATTTATATACGTACCAGTGGTACAGCAGAGGTGTCGCAAAGAGGGGGGGCCCGCCCCGGGTGTCACCATTTTGGGGTGACACCATATTATGAAGTGAAACCATATCTCCACTGATTTGTGGTGAAGATTCTTTTTCCGTCCTCATTTGAACTGAAAACCAACCAATTTAGCGGCGAAGACTTTTTTTCTTTGGTTTTGGAATTCACATATTTCTGGGCTGAAAAAACCCATTACTTTGACGGCAATGACTTTTTTTTTGTCGTCACTTGTTATTGGACCGAAAAGGGGTGACACCACGAAATTCCGCCCCGGTGCCACCATCCCTAGCAACGCTACTGTGGTACAGTACCTATATACGTACCGGTGGTACAGTATTTATATGCCTAGCAGTGGTACAGTATCTATAAGCAAATAAGGCTGTTGTAATGGCCTGTGCCCCTTAGTTAATTGTTTCATGCTTGTAAACCAGGCACGTGCGTCAGTTTACAACCTCACCAACTTTAGATTTCACGGAAGCTCGCAAGCCAACAATTTTACTTGATTCTTGACGATTTTTGAACAATATTTTAAATGAATAAAAACTTCGTAACGAATTTGTATTCGGGAATCATATTTTTAGTTTCGTGAAAAAAATGAATATATAATTTCTAGTGTTTACTGCCAATGCGCTGCTAGTATTTTGTTCAGGCGTTTGGGGGAGCTTAAACCCAAAGATCAAGTTATTCCTAAAAATGTCGCACTTGGGCACCGTGCTAAGTATAGGGGTTTAACTCATGCACATTACAGACGGGGTCTGGAAGTGGAGCCAAAAGCTGCCGGGCAATTTTTATGCTTTTTCTGAAATAAACAATTGCTATTTGAACACCATTCGAATCAAGTTTGGTATCTTTTAGAGCCATCTGAAAAAAATAATGCGCTAAATTTTGAAAGCCAGTTGAAGAATTGAGTCGCCCAGCCCCTTCACGCCCCCGTTTCCCTTACTTGCAGGCCATGTCCAAAACGAGAAAACACTATTTTTTTGATAAAATGCTGTGAATATATGAAAAACAACGTTTGGCAACAAAACGAAATTAATGTTTTGAAATTTTGATTATCATTTTTTTTAACCAAACTGAGTTGAAGTCGATATTTGTGCCTTTGCCAATAAAGGGTTATTTGACGGTGAAATAAAAATATTCATTTCTTGCCTTATTTTCGTTTATCACAATAAAAATGCATGTTTGTGCGCCTTAGTAGTTTTGTGCTTGTAAACCAGGCACGTGCGTCAGTTTACAATCACACCAACCTTAAGTACTCTTTATTGGGCTTTATTTGCCAGCGTCTCATGTAAATATTGTTCTTTTTTGGCATATAGATTACACGGAAGCTCGCACGCCAACCATTTTACATGATTCTTGACGATATTTGAACAATACTTTAAGGTAGTGACTGTTTCACCGAAAATTTTCAAGTTAAAGAGAATAAAACGAAACTGAGAAATATTCATCCGCGCTTTTTTCATATTCCGACAAGTTTGACGTCCCGATGAGAGCTAAAAGCTCGAAACAGCGCTGTCCAGCTTTGTGCATTTTTTCATTTTGTTATTTAGGGGTTAAGATTAGGGTTTAGGTTAGGGTTTGGGTTCAATTTGGGAATAGTTTTAGACCAAGCATATGAATTTGGATTAGATTTGAGTCAGAATTAATAAAAAAGTAGATAAAAATTTCCGGTGAAATAAAGCCTTCTTTTTTTAAAGGAATAGAAACTTCTTAACCAGAGGCGTAGCTAACAATGGTGTGGTGGCATCCGGGGCGGGATTTCGTGGTGGCACCCTTTATCGGCCGAAAAATAGGTGAAGACCAAAAAAAAAAAGTCTTCGCTGCAATACGAGTTGGCTTTCGGTTCAAAAGTATGTGATGACAAGAAGAAAAAGGTCTTTGACTACCAATCAGTGGGTTTTCGGTCTCAAAACAAAAACAAAAAAGAAACAAAATGGTGACACTCGGGGCGGACCACCAACCTCGCCCCTCTTGCGATGCCACTATTCTTAACGAATTTGTATTCGGAAATTATATTTTTAGTTTTGTGAAAAGAATGAATATACAATTTCTGGTGTTCACTGCCGGTGCGCAGCTAAGATTTTGTTCAAGCGGTTGAGGGGAGCTTGAATCCAAAGATCAATTTATTCCTAAAAATGTCGCAATTGGGGGCCGTACCAAACAAACCGGTTTAACTTATGCACATCACAGACGGGGTCTGGAAGTGGAGCCGAAAGCTGCCGGGCAATTTTTATGCTTTTTCTGAAATAAACAATTGCTATTTGAACACCATTCGAATCAAGTTTGGTATCTTTTAGAGCCATCTGAAAAAAATAATGCGCTAAATTTTGAAAGCCAGTTGAAGAATTGAGTTGCCCAGCCCCTTCACGTCCCCGTTTCCCTTACTTACAACTTATGTCCAAAACGAGAAAACACTATTTTTTTGATAAAATGCTGTGAATATATGAAAAACAACGTTTGGCAACAAAACGAAATTAATGTTTTGAAATTTTTATTATCATTTTTTTTAACCAAACTGAGTTGAAATCGATATTTGTGCCTTTGCCAATAAAGGGTTATCTGACGGTGAAATAAAAATATTCATTTCTTGCCTTATTTTCGTTTATCACAATAAAAATGCATGCAGCAAAAGTTTTCATTTTCGCTGTGTTTCGTCACAATTCATCAACTAATAGATGTCATAGATGTTCAATAGGAATTTAAAAATTGCCGATAATATTGCAAGTTAATTTTTTAGCAAATACGCAATCGAATAAATGCCGAAATTATGGAATTTTTGCTTTGAAAATGTCACACTCGTAATAAACGGTCTCAATTTTTAACTAAATTGACTGTAAGATCAAGATTATATAAATTAATGTGGGTAGGAAAAATATCACGACGTCAATCAATGCATTAAATGAAATTTATGGCTTTGTTAAAACATTAGTGCGATTTTTTTTGATAAAAAAATTTCAATTTTGGCCCCAATAGCTAAAATCTTCGGTAGTTATATTTGGTGTAAAAAAATCGGCAAAATTAAAACTACATACGTAAGAATTGAAAACTGTTAGGCACTACGTTGCACAAAATGCTATAACAAGAATACAATAACAAGCCCTAAAAAAATTCCGGCCGTTAAACGAAGTTTAAGTTTTCACAGTTTTTTTGTACTTTCAAGAATAAACAAAGCTTCACAGTGGCTTGTATGTAAGGAGGGGAGGGGGAGGCAATGCAGCTTACCTTTTAAATCACGGCCTTCAGCAAAACAAAGTTTGGTTTTTGATAACGTTGTACTTACCAGTGGTACAGTATCTATAAGCACATGAGGCTGTTGTAAGAGCCAGTGCTCATTAGTTGTTTCATGCTTGTATACCAGGCACGTGCGTCAGCTTACAACCTCACCAACTATAAAAAATGACCGGTCCGGGCTTTTAGTGTTAACAGTTCTGTAGGTTGGAAAGTTACGATACCACAAGACTATTTGGTATTTTCCAGGACAAGTGTTGAAATTAAACTTTCTGCGGAAACATGTTTGAACAGTTTTATTAGATCTAGTCTCTATTTAAGCCTTAGCGCAAAAAATTTTTTTCTGATTTCCAAGCCTAGGGGATTTTAACTAAAAATTGTTATTTGTAACTCCTATTGAATCTGAAAAATAGCAAAAATAGGGTTTCAATAAATCAAGATAATTTATTAGCAAGGTTATGGTTTTCATTTATTTTGGGACACCCTGTATATGGCCCCGCATTGTATCGTTAGCACGTCTACATGATAAAGACTTGCGGTTTCCAGCGGTACAACTTCAGCTTGTATATTATTACATTTTTTTTACCGGTATCTTTCCATACTTATTTTTTGGAGTTTAACAATAAAAAGTTTTATTTTTTAGGTATGCACAAAACTTGATTGGCAGAACATCACGATTCCATGATTGCCAGCTTTCATAAAAAATGAAAAAAATCAACCTTGAAGAACCATGGTGACTTATTTTCCAAGCTCTTCTTCTGATTCTCATCCAATTTTTAATTAATTTACAGTATGACATCAATAAGTTCTGAATTTTTATATCAAACACCTGGGCTTGCGCTATATGAAATGGAAATTGTTGTAGATTACAGATCACATATTAAAACTTGGAGAACTATTAGTGTCAAGCTATATATTAAGCTATACATCGACTTTTTCGTGTGCTTTTTATTTTAATGCTACTTGTATTTAATGTAGTGTATTTCAACAATAAAGAAACACGAATTTCGTGTCGACCAAACATTTGTTTGCTGAATGAAGGTGGATCTACTTAGTTCGGAAATTCTTGTTGACCTCTATATCAACAGGGGACACTTTGCTCCAGCTTATCGCAAAATATCCCTATAATATACGATCTATTTTCTGACTTTATCTCAGAAAGCGTATAGCCTAGTTGTTCACAGCTGAGCAAAGCTATAAAGATAAAATCCCTTGGTTAAGTTACTTTTGAGATTAGTTTTTGAAATTGCAATTACAGTTTATTCGCCAAATTGGCTTGGCTGAAAGACAGCGAAGGAGCCTTTCGGTTTCCGAATCAAGTTGCCACCTGCCCACCTATTTATTACACACGGTGGAGGCTTCACACTCTTCCTTTTTATTGCTGAAAGTCAATCAGAGAAGTTGTGATTACGTACCAGTTTTTATAACTTATATAGTCTTTGGTTGGACCCCGCCGAGAAACGAACTCGAGTCTACTGTTTGAGTAGCAGACGCTCTATCCATTCGACCACTGCTGATTGGTTAAAAAGTGTTTTTAGCGTCACTTTAAAAGACGATTTCAAACACGAAAAGAATCGCGAAAGTTTATAAGTAATTTGTGACTGGGAAGTTTACAAGACTGAAAAATCTGGAGAAGTATCTAAATTTCTCGTTATTTGAGGGATACAGTAATTTAGACAAAATTTTGTCCTAAAAGTCAACCTCTGACTCTTATCTAATCTTTTTATGAGCTGAATCAATGCAATTAATCATCTATTGCAAAAGCAACTTTAAATAACAATCCACCTCGTCAATTTTTACGCGACAAACTTCAAAAAAAAAATCAACTATGGGAAATGCATACTGAACATATTATTAAATTTGAATGGAGGGGACCCGGATCCTTGGTCATAGCTGTACTTGACCTGTAAGTAAGGGGTGCTGAAGGGGCTGAAAATTTAACTCTTTTAAATGACTTCTGAATTTTAACAATTTAGATCTTTCAAATGGCGATAAAAATCTGCAAAAATTGATCAAAATGGCGCTTCAAAGCCTATTATTTGCCAAAATATCACTATAATTGCCTTAACAGATGCTCCACCCTCATACTCACTCTATAAAACGCTTGAGTCGCACATATTTTCTCGGCCTCACGAACAAGTTTCTATCAATTAGTTAATTGCTCTGCTCCTTGAAAACATTTTATTTTAGCTGTTTTTTATATTGATTACCTACTTTACATAAACTAGGACTAGAAGCAAAATCAATGGGGGTATCTAAAGTTGGGTCAATCGTATTAGATTAGATTAGTGCTGTGTCCATCCTTCTTGACCCAGCTGTTCCAGAAATATTTTACTTCAAACACGACGTAATTAAGGTCCTCCATAAATACGACGTATGATCTACATAAACCTATACGGCAAAAATAATAAAAACACCTCTAACATCGTTAAAATGATGCCCCCGACAGGCTGTTTCGCCGTTAGGCTCTTCAAGATCAACCTATAATGTATATTGGTTGAAAGACTTATGCTGCTTATCTTAATTAATAGAATGATTTGCGGCATTGTCTTAGGATAAACTAAAATGGCGTCGCCGATATAATAAACGTCAGGGTTGCCAATAAAATTATGATTAAAGAGGCTCCTATGTCGTGTTTGAAGTAAAATATCTCTGAACTGGCTGAGTCAAGAAGGTTGATGTCAACGCCAAGGCTATCAATTAGGATTCGTCTAGCTTTGGATATCTCCACTTCTGTGCTCGTTTAATACTGTTCGACCCTTTGAATAACGTGGAAAAATTCCTTTGATTATTATAGGGACGCTAACTCTCAATGGGGGGACGCGTTCCCCCAAAAATTTAAGTATTGCAACTGTAATATGTTACAATTAATATTGTGTACTTCAATATGCTTAAACCATGCTTAAACAATCTATCTCACAAATATTTTGTCGCTAGGTGACAGCAGAGATTAACAAAAATCTTTTATTTTCGCGCTCAGCAAATTTTAGCTAAAGCAAGGTCGATAAAATATTCAGAATGGGTTCCCTAATTCCCAAATCACCTCGACAAAGCTTATTTGTAGTAAAGATTTGAATACTAACAAAAGTAGTTAGAATGAGTTACTTGCGGCTCTTATTAGTTTTAAACAACCAGGCATTTGCCATTACTGCATTTGGGATTTTGTTTCAGGATTTAAACGCTATTTTTGAGCAGCTAATAAGGGTCCTTTTTTGGTTTCGTAGCTTGATCGCAATTGAACGCATACTTATGTAAGATCTTTTTTTAGTGTCCCACGATTAAAGAAACTAGAAAAAAAATCATCATCATAAATGGCAGCATACCTTCGACATGACATAGAGAAAAAAAATTTATACATGACATAGAGATGAAAAAAATAAATATTAACCTAAAACAAAATCCGACTCGAAAGGGCTAAAAACGTTTAGAATGGTTATGTTTTTAATGTTTGTTCTTTGTTAATGCAGTATTATGCACAAAATATTTGTATAATGCTAGAATATTAGCCTACTACCACCTATAAATTTCGAGTAAATTAAGCAAACTAGAAAATAATATAACAATAACTGAAAAAGCTTGTTCAGTTTGGCCGAGAGCTGGCTGGGGAATATTTTTTGGTTAGACAGTTTAGATATTCTGAAGGCTGCTGATGAGAGACAAAAGCTTGAGATAGCGCTGTTCATCTCTGTGCATAACAATAACTGCTACCAGTTCTTAAGATTGGCAGACACTTAATCCTGCTGTTTGATAAAGCAAAATTTTCTTGAAGAGAAGTCAAAAAAATAAATAAACCACCCCATGACTTACACCATTTGTCATCTCAGCCAACCCACAAAATGTAGTAGCCAAGTACAGCTGATGTTTCAAGGAATATTATCTCTAATTACTAGGCTATCTAAGTAGGCTTATCAACTCTAAAATGACTGCTGTGCTACATTGAGCAGCTTGCAACAATCACCGGAAGTCTTGCAATCCAATTAACAACCGAAACTAGAAAAGGTGGTGCCAATGAGGGACGCCCTGGAGATAATTTACTTGTAGGCTTCATTATCTGGTAATCTACAGTACTACCGGTACAACTAATTGTAACTGATATTGAATCGAAACACTTTCGTGCTTATATATGCGCGTAAAAATTTTTAATTTTTGATTGTAATTTTAATTTTTTATTATGTAACAACAGAAATATTATTCTCCTCCAAAATGTGACAGGTAAATGTTGTTAAGTCAAACCTTCTTGTGACAGGTTATTGTTGTTAAGTCAAATCGTTTTTTGGCCATAATTCGGCCATTTGTGACGCGATTTGCACCAAACTTGACATGTACCATTGGACGCCCCAAAGGCACAAAATATTGCTAAAAAATTACGAAAAAAACGTTTCGTTTGACGTCTGTGACATTGCAAAACCTTTAAATTCAATTTACTCAAAACAGCAAAAAGTGACTTAACAACATTTGCCTCTAAGGTCTTCAATTCTTCACCTAATTTTGGCGAAAACCCCCCTTCAATTTTCGGCAAAGACCTTTACTTTTTTGGTCTTCAGCTAATTTTGGCGAAAAATCACTTCAATTTTAGGCGAAAACCTTTTTTTTTGGTGTTAATTCAATTTCGGCGACGGAATTACGTAATCTTCACTAAAGTACTTTTGCATGCCAAATGCTTTTGGTCTGGGCTGCAAAAGCGTCCCCCCATACAAAATTTTACAATTTAAGTACTGGATATAATCGAACATTATCTCAGGACTCGTACTGCCATAGGCTGACTTTCTACTAGGGTTTGTCATCTCTTGCTAAATTCAATCTTGACTTTCGATAAATGAGCAAAAATCATGCAAAAATTGCTTTATTTTTTGCTGAAGCATAACACATGTAATAAAACATATTTCAGCAATCAACGCAGCAATCCATTGCACAAATAGCAAAAATTCTTCTCTATAATTGATGGTGAATCCAGCTTGAATTAGAATTGATTTTACTACTAGTGGTATCATAAGATGACAGTACACTGCTAACATCTGCACAAGGTTATACCCTACAACGACGATACTGCCACAACGGCTTTTCCTGAAAAAGAAAAATCACTGTGAAAACCAATATTATGGTGGCCTGTGCTATGCATACCGGTAGCCTAAGTCAACAACATAGGTCAAATATTAGATATGATGGGTGATGGATGTTGTGAGAGCGTTTCAGAATTGCTGTTAAACTAGTAAACACCTTGAGCAAAAAAGACTTTGATAATTTGATAATAAAAGAAACCAAATTTATGATAATCTCACATGACAAAAATGCTAAATCAAATTTTGAAGTAACGACAAACAAAGTTCCAATCAGCAACTGCTATTCTTACAAATATCTTGATATTATATTTGATGACGATCTGAAGTGGAAAACACATTTTGATTATGTTTCCAAAAAAATGTCTCAAGCTGCTGGCATTATAGCAAAACTTCGAAATTATGTTTCAGGTAGACATTTAAAATTAGTTTACAACTGCTTTGCGCAATGCTACTTACAATATGGAGTCTTGCGTTGGGGCAACTCCAGCAAAACAGTAATGGAACCCTTACAAAAACAACAAAACAAAATCTTAAAACTTATGTCTAGTATTAAATGGAACGACTATGTAAAATTAGATCAAGTTTATCATGCCGAAAAGATGTGGAAAGTCTCAGACATCGCTTGATTAGAATTGGCAAAGTTCATGTACCGCTATCACAAATTTAAGGTGCCTAATTTATTCATTACAGAAAATTGTTTCACTCCAGTTAATGAAATCCACTCCTATAATACTCGAAGTAGCTCATCCAAGTGTTATCTTCTCCCTACTGTTAACACTACAGCAGGCAAACGTTCATTACTGTTCCGTGACACAAAACTTTGAAACAGGGTGTCGAACCGAACCTGAACCCGAACCGTAAACCCGAATGAACCGTTTCATTTTGGTGGACCTGAACCAGCAAAATTTTACTTCTCTGACCTGAACCAAACCTGAACCCTCAAAATTGTGCTCAAGTGAACCCAAACCGAACCTGAACCCCTAACAAAAGTAAGAATATATTTTTCCATATCCGGATGCCGCTGGCGCTGGTACACGCACAATAAGAGCAGTGGTGAACTTCAGCAGGATCAGCAATTTCTCCTTTTTTTTTTCTGGACGAAACGAGTAACGACAGTTAAATTTTAAGTCAATGAACCCGAACCGAACCTGAACCAGAAATATTTTACTTGAGTAAACCTGAACCTCGAAATTGGTGCTCAAGTGAACTCGAACCAAACCTGAACCGCTAAAATATTTTGAGCCGGAGCTAAACCTGAACCCGAACCGTTATTTGAAACGGTTCGACACCCTGCTTTGAAATGCAATTCCGGTTGATATAAAACAATATCCATATCATAAATTTGTTAAATTCTACAAGAATTATCTAATTCACAAATATCAGAACTAGTAATTTATCTCATTACCTCTAATGACTTTTTCAAACCGAAAAAATTTTAAAACTTTTTGAATTTTTAATTATCTCAAATATCTGCATTTTGCATATCTACAGCCTTGTACGTATATTTTAACATGTGTGTTCAGTTGTATGTATGTTTTTTTGTAAATATTAGTAGTATGTATCGGTTTGTATGTGCTGTAGCTGTAAATATTAGTCGCATGTGTGTGTTTTGTTGTTTTTTTTGCTTCAAAAAATGTGTCGAAAGTTTCATAACTCAATGGTGGCAGCAGACTAGATGAGCGTCGCTCTTTCGTTGCTTCCGTAGCGTTGTTGTCTCTTACTCATTGAGCAATTTCTTACGTGTATTACTGCTTATTACCTTCACGCTAAAACTACCAATAAACTAAACCAATTCCTTCTCACTTTTTACGTCTTCGCAATGAAACACCAACTGCCGGAATAGACTAGTGCAAATTTTAGGTGGAAAGGCCAAAACAAAGCTTTAGTAGGCTAATATCGCAACACTTTTTTTTTAAATAACCAGTTTCCTAAATCACTGGCTTTATCAACTTTTTCAAATTCTACTTCATTTGACTCTATTCATCCATAATTTTTTTATATTTAACTTTATTTCGATGTCTAGCCTAGACTCTGTCTGCTTCCATTTATTTTCTATGCAGTCAGATGCTTAGCTGGAAGAATTCGCGTATTTCATTCATGCGTGACGTGACGTAATACAGCCTTGTGTTCTCTCTGGGTTCATATAGTTCTCCGTGCTACTAGTCAGTACAGTACGGATTATCTTAGCCGTGCCTTAGCATTCTTTGATCTTTTACTATTCTCCGAGAATCTTAGTAAAGTACCATACGATCTTTATCGTAGCATTCTACGAGTTGCAACTTTGCGATAGTCGTCTTCAAACGCCTGAGACCATGGGCAATTTTTTTTTTGTTTGAGCCAAAGTTGGAATGGATTATTACTAGCAGAATTGTCGAAGGAAGGTGAAAATTTTATCCGGGACTTCGTAACTGAGGGCTCGTTTTCTTGCTTTAACCAAGCTGCAGCTTAGCGAATGTTCGCTTGAAGTTTACGGCAGTGGTGCCAATTTGAGTTGAGCATTGGGGGGGATAATTTGCACTTTTACCCCACTTTTACCCTACTTTGGGGGGATATTCAACATTGGGGGAATCAATCAATCAATCACGTCTATTTGAGCTCAAATCAAAATAATCAGATTTCAAAATACAGCACAGAAAAACAAAGCACCAAGAGATGGCGAAAATGACCGTCTGGTCTTCAAGTCAACCACCACCTGTCACAAGTCTTGTAGCGTAAAAGTATGTTTTGAGAAAGTACATTTACACAAATAAACAAAAAAAAAGCGTAAACAGCAACAAAAAATAAAAAAATCATAGTTCAGATATTTACATTACATGACTCTGATAATTCACGTTTATTTTAGCCTAATCAAGAGTACTATATTTGCTAATGAAATGAAGCTCGACCACAATTTTTTCACGTGAATAAAATATGACAAATGTTCAACACGCTTTTGAGCCATCAAAAAATGTTATAGCCAATGCCGTCGCCAGAGCAAACGAAGTGAAAGGGCACTAGCCAAAAGTGAAGGAGACAAAAATTTGCTTATAAAAACCGATCTTCAGATCTTGTACGTCTGCGATTACGCCCAATTTTAAAATAAGGCCGGAAGCGTTTCTTAGCTCGTTTCGTATGCGGCCCATAATTGCTTAAAAAATCTATCTATAGCAGTGATTGCAACCAGACGTGCAACCAGCATTTTGCTAAGAGGGGTGAAACAAAAGTTTCTTTTTTTTTGCACCAGAACTGCCTGATTTAGCCCCCGTAATGAACAAACTGATGCAACTCAAGCGTGTCTCAGACAGGCAGAGTCACTAAATATGTAGCGAATGTGGACGAGTACCAAATGGCAAAGCCCCCAGACCCTGAGCAATTTTTGCAATTTTGCAGCAAAATATAGGAATTTTAATGCAATTTTAATCACATTTCGCACTTTTTGAAGTCATATGAATAACTAAATCGCTAAAATTGAAAAGTCATTTCAAAGAATTAAATTTCGTAGTTCCTTCATCCCTCCCCACCTCCTTACTTCACGTCAAATCGAAAATGCGTTAAAATGCTTGCATCTAGAGGTTAAATTTTTTAAATGACTACCCTATATATGATTCGGCATTTTGAAAAGCGGACGTGTTTTTTTTCTCTTCAAAACAGCTCTGGAAATTCGCTTTTTGCGTTAAAAAAACTTAAGTTGCTCTTAAAATTTTTTGATATAAACGTCTAGCAGCTTGTTAAGTTTTATTTGGTTAAATTTGGAAGCCGGACATCAAGTAGAAATTTTAGAAATTTGCAAAAAAAGATTAGGTAATTTCAAACTTGCTTCTGCAGTTTCAGTAGGCTAATCAGTTCTTTTCGTTTTCAGCCATTTGTACTTTATCACGTCACAAGCTAATACAATGCCGAATCAAGATAGCCCAAAAATATCTAAGAAAGACTTGAGAAAGATAGAAGACAAAATTACCAAGCGAGTGATGGAAAACATTGGAAGTTTAGTGACAGAAAAATGCAAAGAAATATTGGAAAAACACTGCGTCAGCGATAGCCTTACTTAGTGTACCTGCAACATCAGATTTGAACGCCATCAGTATTTCGATAGAATCGCTAAAACACGAACTCAAAGTTCTGAAGAATAGTACTGACCATACCATTGGAAGCGTGTCGTACCTCGCTCATGAGTATGACGACTTTTTGGAGAAAATTTCAAAAATATCAAGTATCAACGAAAGCCTGGCCAAAGAAATAAAATCTATAGATTGCAGACAGTTTAAATCAGAACAGCAACTGGACCAACTAGAACAGTACGGCCGAAGAGAAAATTTGGAGATTCATGGCATACCAGTAATGAGAAATGAAAATACCAACCAAATAATCAAGGCTGTTGCTAAATCCATTAATGTTGAGCTGAATGACAGTCAGATTTTCACTTCACATAGGTTAATTCAACCTCAATCGTCCTCTTCAAATTCTTAGCAACAAGCCAAATACCATGTAAATCGTCAACCCCCTCCAATAATTGTCAGATTTAACAACCGAGACAAGAGAAATGAAATTTTTAGAAGAAGAAAAATGCTGAGACGAAATCCTGAAATGAGATCAATTTTTGCGTCAGAAACTGTCACCATCAAAGAAAATCTGACCACGTATAGAAAAATGATTTACGATGCGGCGAATTCGGCAAAGAAAGACCTAAATTTCAAATTCTTGTGGACTTCCCAGGGCAGAATCCGTCTTAGGCGAGACTCGGTAAGTGAAGTAATAAATGTATCTTCACTTTCCGATCTTGATAGAATTGGTTATTCTGGTTCTGGGGGTCGAGTTATGTCAAAATTTTTGTAAAATGTTTTTTTTTCATTCTGTAGGCTTAGAATGTAACTTAACTCAAAATGGAGTGCCGTAATTTATGCTGTGACTGCGACTGTACGTGTTGTATTGCCAGATTGCTACCCTTTTCTTCCATAAGTGAACTGGAATTTCGTATATTAGGTAACAGCGTGGGTATGGATGACATAAATTATGTTGATTATTTTTCTCCCTCTAAATTAATCAAAATAGCTTCTGATTTACATAAAAATGATTTTTTTCTCTTTGTTCGAAGTTTGCCAAAAAACAAAGATAAAGTTGAAGAATTTTTTAATGGCATGAGTAGAATTCCAGACGCTATTGCTATTTCTGAAACGAAATTAAATGCAAATAGTGTGACTAATGTAAATATACCCAATTACACGTTTCTCCGTAAAGACTCACCGACTAATGCTGATGGAGTTGGTCTTTATATAAAACAAAGCATGCAATTTCGTTTACAAAATGATTTATCTCTGAATCTCCAACACTGTGAAGACTTATGGATAGAACTAGAAACTAAACAAGCAAATATTATTCTCGCTGTAATATATCGACATCCTAATAAAACAATATCACACTTTCAAAACAAACTATGCAATACCTTAACTGATCTAGAAAACAAAAACTTCAATTATATTGTAAGCGGTGATATAAACATAAACTTCTTCGCAAAAAACAATGATATCATAGCTGATTATATAAATAATTTAACCATGATTGGCTGCAAAATGAAAATAAATAATCACACTAGGTTTGCTGATAAATGTAGGCCATCATTGCTTGACCATATCTACACAAACATAGCCAATAAAAGCACAAACAGTGGGGTAGCGTTATACGAGTTATCTGACCATTTACCTATATTTTTTATTGTAAGAAACACCTCATGTAAGCTGAAATCTGAAACTAAATTTATTCGCTGCATGAAACAATTTAATCTTGAAAATTTCTTAGTAGATTTGCATACAAAAATGTCAAAAATTGAAATTAATTCTACTACAGCAAACATTGATGATGATGTCTCAAATATTACACTGGCGTTTAAATCTGTGCTAGATATTCATGCCCCTCTAAGGCCTCAAACTAGGAATGAAAGAAGGCTAAGTAAAAAGCCTTGGATCACTCAGGGAATCCTTAAATCAATAAAAACAAAAAACAAGCTTTTCAAAAAAACTTTTCAAATCCAATAGTAATGAGGAAAAAATATTTTACAAAAAATATCTGAACAAATTGACCCATGTAAAACATGCTGCAAAACGCAGTTACTATGAAAAACTAATTAAAACTAACTCGAATAACTCGTCGCAAGCGTGGTCAGCTATAAAAGAAATTATTGATTGTAAACAACCTAACAAAAAATTGCCTTCGACTATATCAATCAACGATCAACAATTTGATACACACTCCAAATATTTTTTAGACCAACTATGCGATTATTTTGCTAATATTGGTGCTTCCATGTCCAACAAAATTACACAAAATGTTAATTCTTCCTTCAAAATTCACTCCAAACGCTGCGTTCATTCTTTTGCTCTACATGAAGTAAATGAGCAAGATGTAAGTGCATGTATAAATAATATTAAAATGAACTCCGCACATGGTATTGATGAAATTCCTTCCAAATTTGTAAAAATGTCCAATTGCGTCTTGACACCAGTGCTTACAAAATTGTACAACAAATGCATAAAAATTGAAACTTTTCCAAAGTGTTTTAAAATGGCGTATGTTATTCCAATACCTAAAATTTCATCCCCTTGTACATTTGGAGATTTTCGACCGATCTCATTGCTTCCGGTATTTTCAAAAGTATTTGAAAAATTATTAGAAACCAAAATGACACAATTTGTGAACAAAAACAACATACCGTCCCATGAGGGCCAAAAGGTCGTAAGTGACATTTTGATAGTTTTGAGTAAATCGAGTTTAAAGATTTGATAGGCCCTGAAAAATCAGGTTTTAATGCAATTCGTTTGAATAGTTGCATATGCCACATAAACATGAAGCTCTACAAAATAAGATGGCAGAGTTGATGGTTCGAGCCCCTGTCAAGGCAAAATTTCACTTACGACCTTTTGGCTCTCAGCTTTTTATTAAAAACCATTACTTTTTTCACTTACGACCCTATATCATTTTACTAAAATATTGTGTTTCATGTAATTTTTTGCACTCAACTTGTAACCAAAAGGTTATTTAGAGGGGGAGTTGTGCTATTTCTATCCTTTTGTTGTACAATGATTAAAAAATGGTGTAAGTTTAATTGCGAAAATTGAAGTAAATAAACTGATAAAGCTTAGATGTGTCAATGGTCATCATTATCATCAACTGATAGTTACCTCAATTGCATTTCGAAGAGGAGCAGGTTGGAGATGTTTTAATCCTTCAGCCAGGTTTTTTGTTATCTTGAAACTTACAAGTTTAGGCAATAAATGACAAATGTCAGCTACTCTGTATGATACATCAAATAGCGTTTTTATGGAACATTGTCATAGCACAAATCATGTATGGGCGGACAAAAATGCTGTGCTTCCTAGTAGTACTGCAACTATGTTATACATTTTCTTCGGGTAATATGAACTATGCTGAGTAGTGCGCTATCTACAATGAGTCTGTGCTATGAAATACTTGGCACCATTTGCCCCCCTGCTTTGTCACTAGTTATTGTGCAATGCTCCTCATGTTCAGGCCACTAATAATAAAAGCTTTAACATCAATAGCCACGCAGTTATTGAAACAGAATAAACAAAAGTTGAAAAGGCCCATGGTAAGAGTCCATAACTTTTATAAAATTTTAACTTTTTAAACAAATAATAAGATGAGGCAGATTGCAGGATATTTTTAGCAAAATAGGTAATAGAAGTTGCGAATGACTATAAATAGCGGAACAAAATACTCATAGAAAAAGGCTATTGCACCACAAAATTTTATCTAGCTTTTTATTAATGCAGCCAAATCTAACTTAAACTCAAATCTTTACTCTTAAGTCTAAAACTAACTCTAAACCTAACTCAAACCCTAACTTAAACCCCAATCTTAACCCTTGAAAAGGTAAATAAAAAATACGCGGATGAATATTTCTCAGTTTTGTCTAATTAACTCTCAAAAAATTTTGGTGCAATGATATCACCTCGACTTATACTGTATATTGTACCTTGGTTTTATACTGTAAGTAACGCAAACATTGATTATTCTAGAATAGTGCATGCTGCCCAGTAGTTCAATTGCATATTCGATATGTTTGTGCTGGTTAAAGACGATGTGATGTGTCCATAGCAAAAATTTGGCATAAATTTGAACAAAATAGCAATAACATTTAAAATTACTAAAAAATCTTTTGGGATTTTTATTAGAATGCTAGGGGGTTGAGTCAAAAGTTCATAAAAAAGTTTTTGATGAGGTATAGTGCTGTCCAAAGAGGTCATTCAAGAAGATGATCCAGATTTTGCAATGAGAGATTACTGGAGCTGAAAAAAAACAACTTTGCAATTGATGGTCTTTCAATCCGTTCTCGATTTCAAAATCAAAGTGGTCCAACCCAAAACAGTGCGGTACCGCTCTGTCCGTTACGGCTCCCAGACCTTAGGCTTTGCTCCCAAACCTACTTCGTACCATTACGCTATTCGATGCCAAAAGGTACAAAAAATCCGATTCTTGGTTATTTGCTTCATTGAATATAATTACTCGATTTTGTTGACTTCTAACAATTTTATGTTAACTCGAGCAGTGGGGCAGAACTATTTTTCAGGAAGGGGCGTTGTTGATAAAAAAATGGTAAGGCCAAAAAACTTAGTTGAGTTTTTTCGATTGCACAACCCATGCTGATATTTCAGTGCTTACTTACGTAGGTGGTAAGATACACTAAATAATACTGTATGGTTGGCTGAGTTGTATTAAAAGATGAGGATCTAATTCCCCTAGCTATCCTTCAATTTAAATCACAACGATTTTGCAAAAAAACAAAAATAAACAACCGCAAATTCAGCTGTAAATTGCCAAACAACGTGATTTTACCATTCTACAAAGTGTCACTTACGACCTTTTGGCACTCAACACTTGAGCCAAATTTCACTTGCGACCTTTTGTCACTGATGAATATTTCAACGAATTCTCAGCCGATTGCAACCAAAGTTTGTCAGTGCATGGAGGCACTAAAGAGCACCCTTTTTATGCAAAAAAACGATTTTTTGAAAATTGTCACTTACGACCTTATGGCTCTCATGGGACGATACTATCTCCTTCACAGTTTGGATTTAGAGAAAACAGCTCTACTGATCTAGCAATTACAACTTTTTATGATAAACTATTAACCAATATGAATAATGGCAAAGTCACTTGTTCAATTTTTCTTGATTTGAAAAAAGCCTTTGATTCTGTTAATATTGATATTTTACTAAAAAAGCTTCACCGTTATGGTTTTCGAGGCCCTTCATTTAATTTATTGCAATCCTATCTTACAGATCGTGTGATTTGCACTAAAATAGGAAACAACGTATCTAAATTGTGTCCAGTTGAATTTGGAGTACCACAAGGTTCCGTTTTAGGCCCACTTCTATTTTCACTTTACGTTAATGACCTTCCCAATGCGTCAAATCTAAAAACCACATTGTTTGCGGATGATACAAATTTACATATCTCTCACAAGAATATCAATATTCTTCAAGATAAGGTATCGGAAGAAATAAAAAAATTGACCAGTGGATGAAACTAAACAAATTGACGATCAACTATCAGAAAAGCTGCTATATGCTGATTCGGAAAAAAGTATCAAAACAACAAATTTCCAATTAAATATAGATCATCATCCTATTGAATTAAAAAATAGTATTAGGTATCTAGGTGTTCAATTAGACAAAGAATTAACGTGGAAGACTCACATTGATAATTTAGTAAAAAAACTTTCTAAAGTATGTGGAATGATTTATAAATTAAGATACTATGTTCCCTTATCAACATTACGAATAGTTTATTACAGTATGTTCCACTCACATGTGCAATATTCGATATTAAACTGGGGAAGAGCGGCCAAAAGTAACTATCACAAACTTTCTATTTTACAAAACAAAATTTTGAGAGCTTGTCTTTTCTGTCCACGTAGATATGACACAAATTTATTATATACCAGATTTAGAGTTTTAAAACTTGAAGATATGGTTAAAATGGAATTTGCTAAATTTATTTTTAAATACAGTAACGATATGCTACCTAAGTCATTCGATAACTATTTCACCAAAATTGAAAATGTACATTATCACAATACACGACAAAAATATCGAAATGAGTATTTTCAACCTTCTGCTGAGACCGAAGCAGGGAAAAAAACCCTGCAATATATTGGCATAAACATATGGAAAACTATTCCAGAGGACTTCCGACATTGCTCGTTTACAAAATTTAAAAAATATTGCAAAAATTATTTTTTAGACAAATATTCTTGAACATGCTTTAGGTATAAAAAGTATTGTTGTTTTGAATACTAGATGTTTTTTCCTTTGCTTTTAATTTCGAAAACTTACTACTAGTAAAACGAGTAGAACATGATTAATGGATTATTTATTCTTCTTTTTCCTTTCGTATGTTCCATTTTTTTTTTTTTTTTTTCGGACAATATATGCAGTAAAACAATAAACCAACACCCCACGTTGCTACCTTTTATGCATTGCCTTTAAGGCATCGATAATTTAAAACTGGTCAAATTTATGTTTCGTAATGATAACTTTTTTTTTAATAGAACTCTCCGCTGTAACATGTTGCAATAGCGCTATTATTAAGACCTGTTGTAAGATAAACGTTTTTATTGTAAGATAAACATTTTTATTGTTAGATATTGGCTTCAGCTATTGATTTGTATTTGCAGTTCTGAGTTGTAAGCTATTGTGCTGTGTAATTCTGATTGCGGATGTTCATTGTTTAATGCCCAATTTTGTATTTTTACGAGGATTTTATTGCCAATAGTAGTTGCCCATAACCGGCCTTTGATTCGTATTGCTATTATGGAAAATCAAATTTATTTGGATGTACGTTCTGAGATCGGGTTTATTTGTCTTGGGTCTGATTGGCTGTAGCTGTGGTTTTAGAATAGCAGCCCGGTTGTAGCTTTATTTGCTGCTGTAAAGGCTATGGCGGCAGCCGGTTAAGGTCGGGATGAATGAATTTGATTTTGGAGCATGTACTAGCAACCGAGCATTGTTATAAAACTTAACGTTTCAACTTTGTATCTT
Source organism: Trididemnum nubilum (assembly GCA_963965965.1). Classification (NCBI taxonomy): domain Eukaryota; kingdom Metazoa; phylum Chordata; class Ascidiacea; order Aplousobranchia; family Didemnidae; genus Trididemnum; species Trididemnum nubilum. Next base: position 48,828,921 of record OZ014470.1, read on the forward strand.
CTGTGTGCTTCCCTTTGCCTAACTGAGGTGGTTGTTGTAAATGTAAAGTGTCTTTTCCAAAAACTAAGTTTAGCACTGGGTGTGCAATGTGCGGGTTGTTCTACCGCAAACTTTTCTATTGTTTTAGACTACCGGTAGTACAACTATCTGTCAGTGCTTGTTGACACAACCCATGCATCCCATGCTCCCAACAACTAAAAATTGATTTAACAGTTAAATATCTGAAGCTGGTGATAGTGTTGCCTAATAAAAAACTTTCTCTCATTGGTAGCAATAGGTGTTGAGAGCCGAATCGAGTCCTCAACACCAAGGACCAGTAAAAAAATGTAACTAAAGAGGCGACCTCGCGTTCGTCAAATCGAATAAGATTGAGTGGTAGATGATGCGTAGTCGGCCGAAGGTGGGGGCCGGTTTTTTTTGTGGGATTAATTTATTTATGGTGGTTTTGGTTTCGGGGCGTCGTCGGCTATCGTGTCTTATTCAAGTAGACTATCATATCTATTTGAGTGAGATATGATGGTTGGCGATGGTTTGGGGTCGGTTTTGTCGTGGGTGGGTTGATTTTGCAGAGGGTTGGCTTTTGTTTTGGCTGGCTGAGCGTTATTTGCCATTCAATCTTATTCTCTCATTGGTGTAACAAAAAATTTGCAGTTTTATTGTTATTAGTGCTAACATTTTTCTATTTATGTATATTTCCTTTTTTTACAACTTTTCTCCTTAAATTGCTTGTAGTTTTAAAGTGTATCTTTCATAATAATCGGTAGATTATAATAATTTTTTTTTTTTTTTTTTTTGCATACCACTGAGCACTACACACATTCCAGAAATAAAATTTTGGCGTCTAAGATTTTTTTAAAAAAAGTACTGTACCTCAAACAAGTCTTATTAATTTTGAATTTACAACTTCAAGTCGGCAGCACTGTCTAGTGTTTTTTTTTTTTTGTTTCCTTTCTGTGTTGTGTTATTTATTTTCATTTTTTCAAATTAAGTTTACCGCCATAAGTGTAGAAGTATTGCCATAAAGGTGCAGTTGACCTAGACGACCTGGTGGTCTTTTCGCTGTGTCCTTCCTGCGTATTTTTGCGTATGGTTAAATGAACTTGAAACCTACTGGTTCAAAGTTGTAAGTCGGTCCGGGCTTTTCGGGTCGGGTTCTTGCCCAAAGTTGGCAACAATTTCGGGCTTAATTCGGGCCGGAGACGTACTTTTTGTCTTAGGTGTACAAAAAATATAATTAAAATAATTTGAAAATACTGCTAAATATATTTCGAACAGACCACACTAATAAAATTTTAAAACATTAAAACCCTCTACAGCCCATAGGTGGGCAAGTTAATGCGAAACGTTAGCTTCGTTAACCACTAGTCCGTTAACAAACTTCACACCTCCGTTAACGTTAATCCGTTATTTTCAGCTTTAATTAACGGAAGCTAATAAAGTCCGTTCATTCGTTAACATTTTGCGTGTAATTTACAGTTCTTTTTATTCACACGCTTCTAGAACACGTATTGACGCTGTTGAGAGGATTGTAAGGAAATATTTATTGCTATGGTGGTCTTTTTGTGTTTTGGAAGTTACACTTCACAGCAGAGGTGGGCAAGTTAATGCAAAACGTTAGCTTCGGTAACCATTAGTCCATTAACAAACTTCACACCTCCGTTAACGTTAATCCGTTATTTTCAGCTTTAATTAACGGAAGTTAATAAAGTCCGTTAACATGAAAAAACTTTTTAACGGATTAACGAGTTAATGAAAAAGTTAGCTTTGTTATTAACGGATTAACGATTACCGGACTTGTGCCCACCTATGCTTCACAGTCTAATCTGATTTCAAGATAGAAATAGGTTCAAATGCACTAACGAAGCTGCGATTGGAAAATCTTTGGAAATTCCGAACAGCGATAATTAATAGACCTATGAGGCTGCAGCATATTATTTGCCTAAAAAAAAGCTCCTTTCTTCGCTTTTTCTGTAAAACTCGTGCTAATACGAACAAGTGTCACCAGTACAAACTGATTTGTACTGGTGCGATGATTGAATGGCGCAAGATATTAACAATAAAAACCTTAACGGAAGTTAACAGAACTTAACGGAAGTTAATTTAGTTCGTTAACATGAAAAAACTTTTTAAAGGATTAACGAGTTAACCCATATCACGCCTGCGTCAGTTTAAACTGACGCTAGAAAAAATTGATTTTCGATAGGTTGACAACATCAAATTGAGTAATGTTTAATTTTGTCATTTCATGACATCCTAGACTTTTAATTCCAAACATTTTTTTATTTAATTTTTGCGTAAAAAAAAAATTATAATAAACATAACAAGAAAATGCATAATTTTTGTTTTTTGCTGCATGTCATTTATTGATGACGTCACTGCAACTTACCGTGAGAGAGCAAAATTTTCTAACCTTGAAAAACAAAGAATAAATTTATACCTAAAGATGACAATAGCTGAAAACTTGCGAAAAAACGTTTTTGACTTGCTTTATGTGGGAATTTTCCTGCGTCAGTTTAAACTGACGCTGGTGGTAAATGGGTACGTGTGAAATTTTTTCGCTAATTAGATTTTGAGATTAAGCAATCTGTAATAGTTTGTTTTATTGTACCTAAATCGTTTCGATGAAAGATAATCCGCATTTTGTAACAATAAATTAGAACTTTTGTGGTTATTTTATTGCACGGAAATCTTTTTATAAAAGGTAATCCTCATTTTGTAAAAGTAATTGGAACTTTGTGGTTGTTTTATTGCACCTTAATCCTTTTCTGGAACAATGACTGGTTAATCCGCAATTTTGTTTTAGCTTCAACTTTTCTCTAATTCTCACCACGGACAATTAATGAAGTGATCTAATTTCTAGTACAAAACAATATTTGTCAAATAACAGTTGTGGGTCTTGCATTTTTCGAGAAAATTTTGTTACGAGTAAAATGAGTGTAGCCGCTTACCGAGTGTGACAAATTGCAATTGCAAGCGAAGTTGCGTTGTGAATCAAAAGTTAAGATAAAGTAAATTTAAATGGTTTCATTGTTGAAGTTGAGATATTTTGATTAAATTTTGCGCAAGTATTTCTTCAGGTAATTTTACAGTGTTACCGTGGTAATATTTACTAGATTATGAATGTTTATGAAGCCTTAGAAGCATTGGAAGAGCTAAAAAATAACGGATCTACAGCTGAATTGGTAACTGATCCAAGTCTTATTTTATTTCCTCCGGAAGATGATGGAAATGAAACTGAAGAAGATGATGGAGGTGACATGACCGGAGTGCCTGATAACCTCAGTCCCCACCAACTTCTATCAAGAGCTGAAGTAGAGTTGGGCGAAATTGGAAGTAGTGAGCAGGTACGTCTAGAGATTTCGTCTAAAGAAGGTACGTCTAAAGAAGGTACGTCTAAAGAAGCTCGAGGTGCTAGCGATGTTGCAGTTGATGCTAATATCAACATGGCAGCTGTTCGTTGGAAGGACAATAAAGTTGTTAACGTTCTGTCTACATTTGCAGGCAAGGATCCTGTACAAAAGGTCAAGCGATACAGCCAGGAAGCGAAAAAAAGAATCGATATTCCCCAACCAAAAGTTGTGCATGTATACAACCGCTACATGGGTGGTGTAGATCGACTGGATCAAAATCTTGCGGCGTACATGATCAACTTGCGAAGCAAAAAATGGTGGTGGCCTTTATTTCGATTTTGCATAGATGTGGCTATTAACAACGCTTATCAGCTTTACCGCATAAAACAATTGAATGAAGGCGAAAGCAGAATGGATGCTTTGGAGTTTCGCTGGGTAATTGTGGAAACTTATTACAAAAACTATAAAACAAAAAATGATTCGGTTGCATTATACCCAAAATCGGCAACCAAGAATCATGTGCGAATGGCCGAAGAAAATCACCACTGGATTAGGAAAGGAACGCAAAGACGCTGCGCTAAAAATGGATGTAAAGGAACTTCCAAATTTTTCTGCATTAAATGTAATGTTGGATTGCACCCTGAGTGTTTTGAAAGTTTTCATTTTGAATAAATGACTGAATTTTCTTCAATTCCTTTGTGTTGTATACTAATATCTACGTCAATATATTGCAGTAATAATTTGCATGAATGCATATTATCGGCGACAATTAATATAATTTAACATAATTTACTTACACTAGTCATTAAACAAAGCGCAAAACAAATAATCAGAATCGTACGCGCAAAAAAAAACGGACGCATCATGTGCTCGTAGTTGAGCGCTATAACATTCTACACGTACCCGCCTACCGCCAGCGTCAGTTTAAACTGACAAAAATTGTTTTCTTTATAAAATCTTTAAAAAAACTTTTTTTCAAAAAATTTTTTCAGTTATGATCTATTTGTGACCTAAAGAACCTGCAATATCAAAATCATCAATTTTTTCGGGGTTGGGGTGATATGGGTTAATAAAAAAGTTAGCTTCGTTATTAACGGATTAGCGATTACCGGACTTGTGCCCACCTATGCTACAGCCTGTTTCACCTCTACAGCCTGTAGAGGCTTAGAGGGTTTTTGTGTTTTTAAATTTTATTAGTGAGGTCTGTTCGAAATATATTTAACAAGCTCTGCATCATCGAGCACTTTTCTGGAAGTACCGACCAGCACAACTGTGGAAATACTGCTAAATTTTTCAGACCTGACTAAACTTCGAGTTTTTCCGGGTATGATTTGGGTTTCAAATTAGTTTTCGGGTTCGGGCGGTTTCGGGCTTGTTTTCGGGTTCGGGCCTGAACTAGTCAGCCCGTTTACAACTCTGTGCTGGTTGCGCCACCGACTGCAACCTCAAAATCTTGAGCGTGCTTTAAAACAACTGGTTTTTGAAAAAATGTTTTCATATATTGTTTCGTGTCATAATCACTGGCGAAGTACCTTAGCGATTTTGAGGGCTTACATGTCTCTTTCGCAACATATCTGTAAAGGTGTGTTAATAAGACGGAATTTTGCATCAGAATTATGCTCAGCAGTTGGTTGGCAGCAATTTCGCAAAAAATCGAAAAAATGTTAAAGGAGAATTATGTTTGAACCAGTGTTGCAGAGTCGGAGTCGGTTGTCGGAGTGGAGGGAGTCGAAGGTTTTTAAGGGGAATCGGAGTCAGAGTCGAAAAAAGGATTTTGCCGGAGCCGGGAGTCAGAGTCGAAAAAAGGACTTTGCCGGAGTCAGAGTCCAAAATAATTGCCCGACTCCCGACTTCTAGTGTTGCACAAAATAGTTCGCAAGTTGCGCAAATGCGCAATTTGCGTTGCGCGCTATGCCTTTTTTTCAGCTCTAGCGCAATTTGCATTGCGCTCTATGCCTTTTTTTTCAGCGCTTGCGCAATTTGCGTTTGCGAATCGATAAATCTAATAATTGTTGCGCTTTAATGGCGAATTTTTTCCAAGATGCGCTATTACAAAATAATTTTTAAATGTTGATCTGCATGTCCCTGTCAAAAAATAAATAAATTTTGATTTTACAGATTAAAGCATGATCACGTGATAGTTGATGCGTGCTGATTGCTGATATAAAGATTTTTTTCTTGTTTTGCTTTCTCCTGCGCGAACTACTTTAAACCGCTAAACGCACTGTATTCAAAGTTTGAGCGATTGAATATATCAAGGAAGACTTGTGTGACAAAAATCAAGGGTGCCAGGTTGGGAGATCCCCCTCAATCGGGTCCTCCAAAATTTTGAACTTTTAAACCGTTAGAGCTAAATGAATCAAATTTTTGAAATGGGTACATATCAAAAATAAACTAAACGTAACAAAAATTGGTAGTGCCACAATGGGGGTTTTCCCGAAACGGACCCTCCAAAATTCAAACTTTTTAACCACTCACGCTGGACACACAAAATTTTCAGGGTAGGCAAATACGAAAAAAAGTTTTCCCAAACGGGGCTCTCCAAAACTCAAACTTTTTAACCTTTTAAAATGGATACATGAAATTGTGGTTCCAAATTTTCAACTTTCCTATTTGAAGCAACCTTTGTATTTCTGCACCATCAGCTTCTTCCGAAAGGTGCTTCTCCAGTGCAGGCTTGACTGTGAGCTAAATAAGAATGCAACTAAGTGGTGAGCATCTAGAAGCACTCAATGTCATGCACTGCAATAAAGCGCTGCTTTAATTAACCAAATCGTTGAATAATTTTTTTCTGAATATCGGTGGTAGTTGACTAGTTGTTCACTTTTTCAGCAAACTAAGTTAATTTAAGCCAGAATAGGATTCGGTATTCTGGATTCGGTTTTAGCTATTCGGAATAATTCTGGAATAGCTTACGATTCTGAATGCCCATCCCCAGTAATAGTACTTGTGCTTTAGATAAAGCGTATGCTGTATACTGCTGAAAGACAAAGAGTAATGTATCAATAATATATCAGGGATCGAAATTAACTTTTTTGACAACTTGCCCGTCGGGCAAATTTATCAAATGTCTACTTGCCCGAAAAAATTTCAACTTGCCCGAGAAAAAAGGTACTCTAAGTTTTGATGTTAACTTGGAAAAAAGCACTGAATTTGCAAAATACGCGTAGTTTCGTGAATTTCGTTTTTGATGTAGTTTCGAGAATTTAGTTTTGCAAAATATCTGAAACAGCTGTTAGCGTGGCAAGCGTCGGAAAACTTTTCCAGAAAAAAAAAACGTAACATTTTGTGCCAAACAGTTGTTAAACGCGCCCAAGAATCGAAAAATCTGCGTGCGATTAAGACGAGTTAATTGCGATTAATAATGTGCGTACTATTAGACAATGCATTAATTGTGATAGCTACCAAGTGCTTACTAAAATAAAACAAGGAACAGCTTTCTCTACGTACAGATTTTACTTTGTTGCAACGAAACCGGGTAAGTTGCGTCTTTAAATAATCTTGTTTAAACTTGTCTAATACGCTATATTTTGTTAACTTGCCCGTCGGGGAAGTTAGCTGAAAACTAACTTGCCCGAAGCGATTTCAGCTTGCTTTGGGCAAGCGGGTGTTTCAGCATCACGTCACTTTGTCTCAACGCGGTTCCTAACTTAATTTGCATTTTGCTCAGAATTTGCGTTTGTAAGTTCAATCGTTTAATTATCGTTTTTGACCATTTCCGTTGCAATTCACAAATCATCACCTATCGCCGAATTCTGTTAAATTGGTTTGAAGCAACTTACGTCATGTTTCACGCCACACTTTTTTCCACATTGAACGCGTGAAGCATTGGTAGCGATCATTTTGAGTTGACGGCTGTGCAGGAAACACCGCATTTATTTTATCTGGTTTAAGTTTATTTCTGTTGCTGATTTGTCTTGAAGTTTGGAAAGCCTCGGTCAAATTTTTGCTTCCTTTTTTTTGAATTCGTCATATTTTAATCTGGCTGAAACCAATATATTTTACGTTACAATATCTATAAGCTTGGTGTTTGGTGTTCAGTTCAGAAACGTTAGTGGAAAGGAAGTGAAGACCCGCGAGCTCCTCCGGGGTTACCGTTAAATGTTACCTGTTGGTAACATAAGAAAATTTGACCTCGATTTTTGTTCTTGGCAGTGGAGAAGACAGTTTGGCTTCGACAGTTTTTTTTGGATCCCATAATCGCAGTTCATCTTTCTCGTCCTGTCCATATCTACAGCGATTGCAGGAACTTTGCCTTTGTCTGACCCACGTGGTTCTATCTTTTGGTCTTTTCGTTGGTTCTGTCGATTTTGGTCCATCTTTCTGTTGAATTTACCATCAACCAACAAGTCTATTTTTCATTGTCAAGAATTCCATTTATATTGAAGATTCAATCAATTCAATCAACCAGCAACATCCGGAACTCAATAACAGGAAAGAACGTTTATTTATTTTTATTTAACTTTACTGTACTATTGTGTTTATTATCTTTTTACTTTATCTTTTATCCCCTAACTTAAAATGAGTTCAGTGGGAAAGGTTGCCAACGGCAGCGAGGATACACAACGTGAACCTACTGTAGAAAATAATGATGCCGGCTGTAGCAAGGATAACAAATTTAAGTCGCCTGGGGAAACGAAACCCGCTTCACTCGCTTGTGATGCTAGCGACGCCCGGGTGGGAGATCCTGTGGACTTGGCTGTGGGTGGTGGTACTGGGGGTGCCGACGGTTTAATTTCGGACAAGGGAAATATTCCTCGCAAGCTCCTCACCACGCACCGAACTTTGATTGTTGACCTTAATACGCTATCTAAACAATTCGAGCGCTGTAATTCGCAGGAGAAATTTGAGGAACTTTCTTCTAAATTTGACGATCTAAAAATGGCATACAATAAATATCACGCCAATTTGCAACAGCTTTCGGAATTTAGTACGTTAGATCAATTAACTGATCGCATTGTAGAAGTGTACAAAAATTGTTACTTCACTTACGACGAATGCTACATGCGACTAAACAAACGTTTTCATGATGAAGTCGAGGCCTCTGACAGCGCGTCTCAAACTGCGGAGAGCACCAGTACTTCCAGTGAACTTGCGCGTCGTATTGATCTAGATCAAAAACTAGCAGAATTAAAAGTGGCCGCCGAGTTGGCTGAAGCAAGAGAAGCTAAGATGTTAGCCGAAGCTGAGGCTCGCGCGGAGAAGGCTGAAACGTTAGCAAAATTGCGTTTGGAAGAAGCCAGAGTTGAGGCAGAGCAAAAGCTTATTTCCTGTTCTGAGCGGGGCTCGTCCGTTGCTGCTTCCAGAAGATCTCGTGCTTCACGTAAGTCACTGAGAGATTTGACAGGCAGTGTCACGCGGGCGAGTAAAGCCAAGCTGGGCCTCGATAATGGTTTCAGTGAAGCTTCAAAAAAACCGACAAAACTGCGTGTTGCATCCGTCAGTGCAACAAGGTCGCAAACTATTAAAACTTCACTTACTCAATGCGAAATTCCCACTGAATATTCTCGTTTCGATCGTACCAGATCATGGGTACATGACGTTACAAAACGTACTGTTCAAACGGCTAATACTATTCCTAAAATGCCTATTGAAACAAATCTACGTATACCTGGCCCGTCACCGGTGGATCACACTGCTTCAGCTGTGCATAAGTATCTTGAACGTCAGGGAAGAAATGAATACATAAATTTAGCGTCTCAAATTGCATACAATGGAAATAACTTGGCGTTTGTATTTTTCGAAAATCAAATTCGAAAGTTAATGGTTGAATCCCCCCACGAGGAACGCCGCCTAGAGGTACTTCGTGCTTCTTGCGTAGGACAACCTCGTGAGATGGTAAATCTATTTTTTGCGCCGTTTAAAAGCATGAGCACTAGTGAGCGAATTGAACGGGCTCTGGATCGGCTGCGTCAGCGTTATGGAGTCTCTGGTTTTTTGTCCGAGCCGAAAGTACAGGAAATCCGAAATAGTGCTAAAGTAACTCACACTGTTTCATCGCTTAAATCTTCTAACGAAGATCTTAATACATTAGAAGTTTTCGCTTATGCCCATGACAAAGTCGATAAACTTTCTGAGCAGCTCTTGCTTGACGTTGCTAATCGTTTACCTGGTACTTTAAAACGTCGCTATATTGATTATCTTGATAGGCGTTCTAATTTAGATCAACCAGGTTTTGAAGGCTTTGAAGCACTGCGTAATTTCGTAGTGCATGAAATAAATGTAATGACCTCGGACTATGCACAAGCTTTGTTCAAAACTAATGAAGATAAAGTTAAATCACGTGATTCTGGCGGTGAGCGTAATACTGTAAGGGTTCGTCACACAGCGTTCTCCACTGCACCAGACTCGGCAAAAACTTTGAACGGAGATCTGCTTGGAGCTAATAATCGTGCTGCGTCTCGTAATCAACGCTCCCCTGCTAAATCGCCACCAGAATGTTTTTTGTGCGCTGAAAAACACTATCTCGCCGATTGTGCTAAGTTTAAAGCTTTGTCTAATCATCTTAAACGACAAACCGTAATTGATTCGGGCAGATGTTTGAATTGTTTATCTTTAGGAAATCCTGTTCGTAACTGCGCGCATCAATCGAAATGTCGAAAATGTCGCCCTGATTCTAAAACTAAACATGCCACTGCTTTACATGATTGCTACGCTACCCCTCGAAATGTCGGGGCCGCAGGCAAAACACCTACAGTTTCGGAATCTAGCAGTAACTCTGAAAGTGACAGTAATACCATTTCTGCTGTTAGAAAAGTAAATGATCCAGATCAGCGAGTGGTCCTGTTGAGAACTGCTGCTGTACGGGTCATAAATCCAGATACTAAAAAGTCTTCTTTAGCATATGCTCAGCTTGATACTGCCTCGCAGGCGACCATAATTTCTGTTAATTTGTGTACCGAATTAGGACTTAAACGAAACGTCGACTCGGTAAAATCGATTCGCACTTTTGGAGAGGGAACAATGTCTTGTAAGGGACTCACTAATTTCAATCTTGAATCCCTGTCCTCTGGCGAAAACTTTGCGATAAAAGATGCGCTGGTTGTCCCTGAGTTCGTTGATAACGAAGACACTTTGCCACATCGCGTTGATACTTCGGATTTAATGCACTTTAATGGAGTTGAAATACCCACTCTGCCTCATCGTAAAAATATTGATATCCTCGTTGGACAATCCGATAAGGCACTTTTAACTGTGTTAGAGGAACGTGAAAGCCTGAACTTTGATGAACCAAATTTAGTGTTGACCCGTTTGGGACCTGTGGCTAGCGGTGGCCCCATGGATGCCTGTTCTGCTTCTGTTCAGAACAGGAGAGTGGAAGTCGTGTCGCGCCACTGCGATGCCCACAATTGGGATGAATTAAAATTGGAAAATGCCACGTTAAAAGAAAATTTGCGGCAACTTGAGCTTCAAGAGGAGGAATTACAACCCTCTAAAAATGATGAAATTGCGCAAGCCCTAGTTGAATCAAATATAAAAGTTGTAGAGGATCGCTATGAAATTCCGGTCCCTCTTAAACAAGACGTCGTGGAAACTTTACCGAATAATTATGACTACGCTTTAAAAAGAACTAAAATGCTTAGAACGAGTGGTCTGAAGAACCTTGGTTTGAAGGACACTTTAACCAATACTTTTGCGGAGTTGATTAATGAAGGATGGATAGAGGATGTGGGTCAGGTTGGCTCTGACCATCCTGTGTGGTACCTACCTTTTTTTGTAACTAAACAAGACAAGCCTAGAGTTGTTTATGACGGTGCTGCAACAGTTGCGGGCGTTTCACTTAATCAGGCCGTGCTCGCTGGCACTAATCTTCTGAACAATCTTGTTGAGGTTCTAACTCGTTTTCGTCTAGGCAAATTTGCAGCAATGGCAGATTTAAGCAAGTGTTTTTTCCAAGTCGCAATGCCCGAAAAGCAACGGGATCTGTTTAGAATCATTTGGTTCAAGAATAATGACTTGGATGGAGGAGAACCACAGGTGTTTCGTTTCTCGAGGCACGTGTGGGGAATGAACTCGAGCCCTTACGTTGCACTTCTGGCCATTAAACATTTAATTACGGAAAACCCCACTAATGCTAGTGACAGAACTTTAAATGCAATTGACAAAAATCGGTACATGGATGATATTTTATTTACCAGCGATTCCTTGTTAGATCTTGAAACTATGTCGCGCGAATCCACTGAGCTTTTTAAAAGCCGTGGATTTAAATTGCGTTTTGGGTCGCTAATTCTAATGCTGAATCAATTCTTTCAGAGATTCCTAAATCTGATCTCGCGTCCAATATAAGTGAAATCGCAATCGGTTCGCAACCCATGCCTGATTCTAAAGCGCTGGGAATAGTTTGGGACGTTGAAAACGATCAGTTCAAAATGTTCTTTGATAAAAAGTTAACCGACGTTACCACACAAAGACAAATGGCAAGCCAACTTGCGAGTAATTTTGACCCGCTTGGCATAGCCTCACCTTGCTTGTTGGGTGGTAAATTGATCTTGCAGAAGGCTGCCATGGCTAAACTAGATTGGGATGATGAACTTCCTGGTGACATTGTGAATGAATGGAATTCTTGGGTCGCTTCTTTGGGGACCCTGACAAGTTTTTCTCTAGACCGTTACTGTTTCGTGAACACAAAAATTCCTGATAAAAATGATAATGTTATCTACCAACTTCATGGCTTCTGTGACGCGTCAAATACGGCGTTTTCTTGCGTAATTTATCTGCGCCGCATTGTTAATGGTCGCTCTGATGTGAGTTTTATCTTTGGAAAGTCGCGAGTGGTTTTAAGCCACCAACAAAATTGGGTAATTTCAAGAAAAGAGTTAGAAGTGGCTAAGCTATGTAGTGATTTAATGCTGCTTGCACTTGCTGCATTGCAACATCTTTCTTGCGCTGTTAAATTTTGGACGGACTCTGAAGTTCTTTTAAAGTGGATTACTAATCCAGACCTGCATCTTTCACGTTTTATAAAACGGCGTATTGACAAAATCCACCTTGTCTCGTCACCAGAATCTTGGGGCTACATCGGCACATGGCTGATGTCGGCACTAGAAAAAAAAGTTTTAAAAGTAAAGATGCTTTTAACTTATGGTTGAAAGGGCCGGAGTTTCTCTTGCGGGATGTTGAGGACCCATCACCGGTTCCCTCTGCGTCGGCTGTGCGAGCAATCTCTGTACCTGCTCAACTTAAAATATCTGAAAATAATGATGGCTCTCTTGATATTCTGATTAAAAGTGCGCCTGACCTGTATACGCTTAAAAAACGCTTTGCGTATCTAAATGCGTTTAAACAATTTCTCATTGCTAAAAGTAAAGGCATACCTTTTCAAAGACCCGAACTGAATACTTCGTACCTAGATCGTAGTTTTATGGATGCCGTTAAATACGTGCAATTTCAAAGTTTCGGGGCCGCTATAACACTTTTGAAAGAAGGATCTCCAGACAATTTTGATCATATGCTGAAAAAACTACAGTCTAATGTGAATAGCGCTGAACAAAGACGTAAAATTAACGAACTGAAAACCTTGCGTAACCTTCGCCCTTGTGTTGATGCTGAATTTATGCTACGTGTTGAGGGACGCTTGGAAAATGCTGAGTTACCTATTGATACAAGACACCCGTTTATTTTGCCGAGTAGGCATGCTTTAACCCGTTTAATAATATTGAATGAACATACGTTGGCTGGCCATGCGGGCCCCTCTTATACTTTAATGCAAACTCGACAGCGGTTTTGGGTAATCTTTGGCAATGGAAGCGTAAAATTCTATATTTCAGAATGTGCTCTACAAAAGGCCAAACCTATACGTCAATTGATGGCAGATTTGCCTTCGTTTCGAGTTACCACGGCAAACAAACCGTTTCAAATTTGTGGAACTGATTTTCTTGGACCTATTTTGTATCGGCAAAACCGAAGTGATTGCAAAGCCTGGGGTTTGCTTTTTACTTGTTTGAGCACTCGTTGCTTGCATGTGGAAATTGTAACCGGACTTGATTTAAATGAATTTTTGCTTGCCTTTTCGCGGTTCACTAACCTTCGTGGTAGTGTGGACACTATATACTCAGATAATGGAAGTACATTTTGTGCTGCAGCCGATGCACTACCCAAGTTACTCGGCTCGACTGAATTTAATAATGCGGCTCGTAAACGTGGAATAAATTGGGTGAGGATTCCTCCATATGCTCCTTCTCAGGGTGGCTCCTGGGAAGCTATGGTTAAACTCTTTAAAACTGCTTTGCGCCAAGTCATTGGGCGTGCTCGTCGCAAACCAACATTAATCGAACTGCAGACTTACTCGTCGGACGCCGTGCGCATCGTAAACGATCGCCCACTTACCACGCTTAGCGACCAACCAAATGATCTTTTAGTGATAACTCCATCATGTTTTCTTGGGCAGAAACTTGCTCCAAGTACTCCGGTGGGAACCTTTCATGAAAAAGGGGATCTTCGCCGAGATTACATGTATAATTCCACTCTTGCTCATCAGTTTTGGTTAATTTGGATAAAAGGTTACTTGACAAGTTTACAAAGTCGTAAAAAATGGAGGGCCGTGAAAGAAAATCTTTACTTGGGCCAATTGGTGCTGGTGGGAGACGCTGAGGATATTGCCAGACGGGGGTTGTACCGTCTTGGTCGCATCCATTGCCTTCACCCACAGATTAGGAAGGGTAAAGAAATTGTGCGACGGGCCACCGTGGCAGTGCTGGCAAATCACTCGGGGAGTGAAGCAGGAAAGATCCAATATATCCTAAGAGATGTTTCTAAAATTGCCCCAGTTTAACTGTTCGTGTTTACTATTCATGAAATATATTACTGGATACAGTCTGTGCTGTTTATTTGCGTCGTGTTGTTTTACTGTGATTATTTTTGCAAAAATTAAATCGTGTTTTTATCGCTTATTATCGGTTTTATGAAACGTTAACATTTGTTGTACCGGAACTGATTTTCTATACCGTTTTCTTTAAAGGTTTACCAATGTTGGCACAAAAGATGTTGTGTTACTTAAATATACTAGATTTTGTTGTTTGTTTGTGATGCTTTCACCTTTATTTCTATTTGTTTGAAACTTCATAATTTATTTACGTTTCAAAGGGGCCGCAATGTTTCAGCATCACGTCATTTTGTCTCAACGCGGTTCCTAACTTAATTTGCATTTTGCTCAGAATTTGCGTTTGTAAGTTCAATCGTTTAATTATCGTTTTTGACCATTTCCGTTGCAATTCACAAATCATCACCTATCGCCGAATTCTGTTAAATTGGTTTGAAGCAACTTACGTCATGTTTCACGCCACACCTTTTTCCACATTGAACGCGTGAAGCATTGGTAGCGATCATTTTGAGTTGACGGCTGTGCAGGAAACACCGCACTTATTTTATCTGGTTTAAGTTTATTTCTGTTGCTGATTTGTCTTGAAGTTTGGAAAGCCTCGGTCAAATTTTTGCTTCCTTTTTTTTGAATTCGTCATATTTGAATCTGGCTGAAACCAATATATTTTACGTTACAATATCTATAAGCTTGGTGTTTGGTGTTCAGTTCAGAAACGTTAGTGGAAAGGAAGTGAAGACCCGCGAGCTCCTCCGGGGTTACCGTTAAATGTTACCTGTTGGTAACAGCGGGCAGGCGTGAATTTTGAACCCTGTATTTAGTTTAAGCTACCTTACTTAATAAGTACGAAATACCTTTTTTTTTGTACTGTAATTAGTAGCCGAAAACTTCGCCGCTGCAATAGGAAAAAGATTAGATGAAAGGATCGGAAGAGCAAACGACAAAATCAAAAAAGATTGCTTTCCTGCCTACAAGAGATATGCGTGGTTGCAAAAATTCAAAAGATTCAACACTGCTATCCCTAGTTCGGCCTCCTTCGAGAGATTACTTGCTGTTGGTTCTGATATTTTGCGAACGAAAATATCGTCTATGACGAAAAAAAATTTTGAAAAGTTTGTTTTGCTGCGTGAGAATGAAAAGTGTTTAAAAAAGTTAATTTTTCTCCATGAATAACGCATTATTTCTGAATGTGATTGCGTGGATCTTTTTTTCTTTGGTGCTTATCTATTTTTATTGGAACGACCGACGCTCGCGTCGCGTGTTCCTTTGTTTTTACTCGGCCATTTTCCAACTAACGAGTGCGAAATTTCAGACATTTGCTTATAACTCGAGAACGATTGGGTCTAACTACATGAAATTTTGACAGCAGTTTGAGATTGATGAGTTGTATGTGTGTACCAAATTTCGATGCAATAGATTACGTGACTTTGGTTTTAGAACCCAAAAACCGCCCCGCAAGTTTGGCGTAAAAAGCCGCTTCAATCAAAAACGGCTTAAGTACGGCAAAAAATTTTTCATATGGTTGTATGTCTTAAAATACACTTTCATCCCAACCAACCCACTTTTGGCCGCAATGAGGATTGTTTCTTTTTTTTTTCCTTGTTTACCCTTTTATTTCCTTTTTTTCTCTTCCTAATTTTTGTACGCTCTTCTTCTCCTAAACCACAAAACATCGAAATCTAATTTTTGTGTAAAGTTGTTGAGCTGCAAATGCAATTTTGTCTCTCGAAAGTTTTTGGGGCAAGTCCACCAGGAACCTCCCCCCAAAATGGGGCCTCAAAAAAATTAATTTTTTGAACAGCTCAAGCTAGAGTGCTAGTTGTTTTTGATATCAGTAGATATTTAACAGACAAGTATTTTGACATAGTTTGGGGGTGCCACCCCCTCGGGGATCCCCCAAAAATCAATTTTTTGAACGGCTCAACTTAGGGTGCCGGTTTGTTTTGGTATTAGCAAATTTTTAACAAACAAATATTTTAGCATAGTTTGGGGGTGCCACCCTCCCCGGGGATCCCCTAAATAGACCCCCAAAACTCAAGTTTTTAAACAGCTCAAGCTCGGGTGCCAGTGTTTTATGATATCAGAAGAGATTTAACTAACAAATATTTTGACATAGTTTGGGGGTGCCACCCCCTGAAGACCCTCCCAAATGGATCCCCCGAGAAATCAATTTTTTACGGCTCAACTTAGGGTGCCAGTTTGTTTTGACATCAGCAGAGATTTAATTAACAAATATTTTGACATAGTTTGGGGGTGCCACCCCCCTGAAGACCCCCCCAAATGGATCCCCCGAGAAATCAATTTTTTACGGCTCAACTTAGGGTGCCAGTTTGTTTTGACATCAGCAGAGATTTAACAGACAAATATTTTGGCATAGTTTGGGGGTGCCATCCCCCCCGGGGACCCCCAAATCAACCCCCTCAAAAATCAGTTTTTTGAATGGCTCAACTTACTGTGCCAGTGTTTTAAGATATCAAGGGATATTTAACTGACAAATATCTTGACTCTACTTTTCTGGTGGTTCCATAATCAGATATTTTCGAATAGTAATTGCTGATTTAACGGTTGACAAAAAGTACTTTTGAGCGTCAAAGCATTAGCTACGCGTCGGTCGTTCGCTGGGTTTGCTGGCAAACTCCCATCTAGTTGCTATTTATTTTTATTATTATTTTTTGTTTTAGTGTTTAATTGCTTTTTTCAACGATAAAAAAATTCTTTCTTCGGTCGTAGCTATGTGCCTTTAGTTATAAAAGCTAAACGCATTGCAGTTGGTTTATTCCAGTGCAGCTTAGCTGAAGATGGTACAAAGTTTGTACTTTTATATTTTTATCCTTTACTCAATCGTCTGCAGCGCGCTTTTCGAACTTCGATTATGCAAAAATTTGTACTCAAAAACTTTTTTAAATAGCGAAATTTGTGTGCGCTTCTCAAGCAATCAGTTTGTGTTGCGCTGTGTCGTACTATTTTCAATTTTTGGTTGCAGAATTTGTGTTAGCGCTTTAAAGCGTTTAGAATTTTCGTTATGGAATTTGCAATTGCGCTTTAAGCTTAAAATTTTTTGTTGCAGAATTTGCGCTTGCGCTTTAAGCTAAAAAAATTTTGGTTGCGAAATTTGCGCTTGCGCTTTGACCTTAATAATTTTGGTTGCAGAATTTGCGCTTGCGCTTTAAACTAGAAAGATTTTGGTTGCGGAATTTGCGCTTGCGCTTTACGATGTGTTTTTTAAACGCCCAGCTCTGACTGTAGTCAAGTTGCATGTTGCAGTAGCACGCATTAGTCTGGCTACAACAGTATATGCTTATATTTGCATCTTCACATTTTTGAGTAGGTATGTATTTAGTTAGCTGCCGTACTATGCTAATCTGACAAAAATTCAGGTGCGATAACGCCGTTAAGCATAGTTTGTTATTGAGACAAAAAGAGTAGCGATGGTAGCGACAGCGTTGTCAATATCCAAGATGCCGTAGCCTATGGCTTGTGTCAGAAACGTTTATGCGTATCAGTGGTGCCAAAACTTGCCTTTTTCAAAGAAGGAAATTTGCTAGTCAGGAGGTTATCACAGAATGAGAATAGGGCTCTGGCCTAGCCAGGAATTTTAATTGGGGGGGCCGAGAGGAGATGGTGAAACTGTGTTTAACGTGTGGTCAAGGAGAAGTACAGAAGTTTTTGCTTAGCGCTTGGGACAAAAATGGATTGGAGGCAAATTTTAAAACCGAATACATAGTTACTTGCCAATGAGATCTCTGATGAGCTGAGATTTCAACTAAGTTAATTGCAAACACGAATGTGCAGTATGTGAAAACGATTTCAGATCCAGCTAAGGAGTCTGGAAAAGCTTTGTAAGCTCCCTCATCAGGTTCCGGAGCGGACTCTCGGAAGCTATAGCCTTTTTTGATGTTTTTCTATGATAAAATGCAGCATTTGATAATGTTGTAACCATAGGCGTAGCCAGGATTTTTGATTGGGGGGGGCCAAAACCACAAATCACACGCAATGACGTCATCACAAATTTTCGAAAAAGGAACTTTTTGCGGGGCAAAGATACCGTAGAATGGAAGATCTGAAGCCGTAGCCTGATGGCACTTTGCCATGATTTTGGTAAAGGGAGAGGGCGAAAACTAATTGTTGAAAAGTATAAAAGTCTAACTTTGAAGATGTGTTGAGTAAGCTAGTGTACTCAAACGTATCAGAGACGGGGGTCTGGGGGCAGAGCCCCCAGCCGCCGTTGGCTATGGGGGTCTGGGGGCAAAGCCCCCAGCCGCTAGGCGATTCTTGTAAGTTTTGGAAAAAAAAGCTATTTAAATCCCATTGGATCACATTTCGCTCGAGTTCAGAGCCATTTCATAGAACTAGATTTTTAACATTTCAAAGCCAATCGAAAAAATTTAGTTGTTCAATCTTCTTTTTGCAATTTAATCCCAAAACACGCTTAGAATCTTGCATTATGGTGTAAAATTTTAATTGTAAGTGATTTGGTCTATAGGGGGAAGTAACGAACATTGCCTCCTGCAATACTTTAGCAGTAAATAATTAAGTTTATAATAACGTTAAACGAGGGCCTGGGGTGGCAACTTTTAGGTCAAAACTCTTAGATTTCTCACAGGTTTTGCATATAAAGTGTTAAAAATTTGCATTAAGGGGCCCCTGGCCCGGGAACCTTGGTCGTCAGTCAGGGGCCCTTGGGCTCCCTGGTTGCCAGTTAGAGGCCCCGTAGCCCCTTGCTTGTCGGTTAGGAGCCCAGGCTCCCTGGTTGTTAATTAGGGGCCCTGGGGCTCCCTGGTCGTAAGTTAGGGGCTCCAGGGCCCCCTGGTCGTCAGTTAGGAGGGCCCCGGAGCCCCTCGTTGTCGGTTAGGGGGCTCCTGTCCCCCTGGTTGTTGGTTAGGGGCCCCCTGGTTGTTAGTTAGGGCCCTGGGGCTCCCTGGTTGTGAGTTAGGGGCCCCGGGGCCCCCTGGTCGTCAGCTAGGCACTCCGGGGCCCCCTGGTTGTTGGTAAGGAGCCCTGGGGCCCCCTGGTTGTCGTTTAGGGGCCCCCTGGTTGTCGGTTAGGGGCCTGGGCCCCACTGGTTGTCAGTTATGGGCCCCCTGGTTGTTGGTTAAGGGTCCCTTGGTTGTTAGTTAGGGGCCCTGGGGCCCCTGGTCGTCAGTTATGGGCCCCCTGGTTTTCAGTTAGGGGTCCCGGACCCCCTGGTTGTCGGTTAAGGATTCCAGGGCCCCCTAGTTGTAAGTAAGGGCCCCCTGGTTGTTAGTTGGGGGCCCTGGGACTCACTTGTTGTCATTAATATCATTGTTAATTACTGTTATGTGCGTAATTACTGAAAAAAAACTGCAACTAAACATCGCCAGGCTATGTTGTCATAACTTTTTGTCGTTAGTGGTATTTTGATTGGGGGTGGCCCAGGCCCCCTGGGCCCCCCCCCTGGCTACGCCTATGCTGGAAAAGCTTTGTAAGCTCCCTCATTAGGTTCCGGAGCGGACTCTCGGAAGCTATAGCCTTTTTTGATGTTTTTCTATGATAAAATGCAGCATTTGATAATGTTGTAACACCAAAAATTGCAAGCTAATACAGGGTGACAAAAAAGTGCAACTGTGTCGAAATTCAACGGCAAATATTTAAGACTATATATCAAAATTTATGTCAGCAAAAGATATCAAATTATTATCAATTTTCAGGTAAAGCCGATAGTCCACAAAAGCGATTAACGTAATCAAAACTGTTTAAACCAAAACGTTGTAGATAACAAAGCAACATCGTTAGAGCCCCGGCCACTTGAAAAACTTATTTTTTTTAAGGGTCAACTTGATTTTATGATATTTTATTTAAAGTGGAGGCTTGGCCTCTATCCAAGAAGAACGGATTTAGCTAGACCTTTGCCCCCTTCTTTCGCGATCTATACCTCGATCTGCAGTCTATGTATCGGTATATACTCAAAAGATTAAATTTAATGACAGTGTAGGAATTTGGGTTTGGTGAACCCAATCCTAGCGTAAGCTTCGGTAATATTTGAGTTCGTTCTTTTCTTCAAATTAAAACCACAACTTAAAAACTTCCTCGTTATTTAATGGCAGTAAAAAATAAAGCTTCTTAAAATCACGGCGGTCCTTACAGGATAATGGCAAATCTAGAAAGAGAATTCCTATTACAATTTACCTGACACAATTTACCTGACACATTACAACTTACCTGACACACGGCTCACGTAACTGCACAACGTTTCCTAAAAATGGCATGATAATCGCTAGATCGCAAATTTTTAATCAAATCAGCGTTCAGTGCGCGTTTTAAAAACTATTGTTGCGCACTGAAACGGACTCTTAAGCAAAACACAAATGACTGTGGTTCGATACAGCGCAGAGTCACTACAACAGTTAGATGCGCAGGGTGACACTTCCGCAGTCAAAACACGTTAGCTTTTTGGGACAAAAGATAGATGACTTCAGATTATTTTGTACCTAAAACAATGAAGTCCAGAACTCCCCATTCCCTCCCTCACCTCTGCCATTTATGGATCAAGTGTACAAATGGAACGAGGAGTTAGTCGTGCAAAACTTACGCAGGGAGCCGCACTCAAGCGTAACGGTACGTCGCTTTCGTAAGCTAAAAAGCTGCTGCTACGTAATTGCTATCCCCTCAGGCTGCTACATAATTGCTATCCCCTCAGGAAATTGCTATCCCCCAAGCTAAAAAGCTGCTGCTACGTCGCTGCCCTGACCCTAACTGTAATGCAAGATTTTGAAACAAAAAAATATAGCTACGTACATCTCCTTCCAGGCTCCTGCATCACACATGCACATCCCACCCACGAATCGAACCCAGCTGCGGAGGGTCAAGAGCTGAGCGTACCAACCTCTATACTGCCCAGCTTGCAGAATTGCAGAGACAAAATGTCGTATTTAAACCAAATATATGAGAAAAAGGCAATCGCTCGTGCGTGAGCGTTTGCTTGATTAGCTTCTACTACAAATGGACTTTGGATTGGACACAAAGATGTTGTATGAAGCAGTAGGCTTACTGTTTATTTTAATTTAACTTTTGAGCAGTTAAGTAACATTTAGATTGGGGGGGGGCGCATCCCCTAGGCTTCCCTCTGGCTGCGCCCCTGGGAATGGTCTATAATGCGATGAAGGTTCGCCGCACTTGCAGGTAACCTATGGGTGGCGTAGTGAACCTGCTGATCTGAAGACGTAACCAAAGTTCAGTGCTATTGCGCAGGAGCGGGCTTCAAGCCTTCGGCCAACTCAATTTCACATAAGACTACCGGTACGACTACAGTGCAATAGCCCATAAGTTACTAAGCAGAAGCACAACCACACACAAGTAGCCAGAGAGTTGCTAATTGCTACAGTACAGTAGGCAATAGCATGCGCAGACAAATCAACAACAAAATATTAAACTGGCTAGTTAGTGGTTGGTGTACGACTAGCATTGCAAAATCTTTTAGGCATCCAGTCTGTTTTAAAGCCATTCTTTTTCGAAACGTTTGTTGTTTTTGCGTTTTGCAACAAATAAATTTTCAAACATACCGACTGCCTCGCAATAATTACTGCGAGTATTGACTAGGCTAATAACATCATTAAACCAGACTTAGCCATTTCGTTGCCGTACCATACAGAGCTCTTGTTACAAGCGACTTTGGTCGTGCAAGGCAGCGTTGCAGAGTCGGAGTCGGGAGTCGAGGGAGTCGAAGGTTTTTACGGGGAGTCGGAGTCGAAATTTTACCTTTTAAAGAGTCGGGAGTCGAGTCGAGCGGAAATAAAGTCAGGGAGTCAGAGTCGGAGTTGAAGTCGAACTGAAAAAATGACTGAGATTCAGAGTTGGAGTCAGAGTCGAACTAATTTTGCTTCGACTCTGCAACGCTGGTTTAAACGTAATTATTCCTTTTTCCATCATTGCCTGTTGTCTTGTCGTAGTGTGAAGTTCCAAAAACAGTATTTTGATGAAACCAAAATGGAGGGGGGCACAAGCAGCTGTTGGGGGGGGACAAGATCCCCCAGTAGCGACGGTACTGGTTGTAGCCAATGTTTGTCTTATCAACAGAAGAGCAGAAGATCTACTTGGTTAGTTATGAAACGGTGTAAGGCATGATTCTAACAAAGTGCTGTAGATTTTGATTGAAAGTAATGTACAGGCACACGGATGCAAATTGAGAGAGGTTCTGCTTGTCATTTGCGTTAATGTCATAGGCGGGCAAGTTAATGCAAAACGTTAGCATCGTTAACCACTAGTCCGTTAACAAACTTTATACCTCGGTTTAAGTTAATTCGTTATTTTCAGCTTTAATTAATGGAAGTTAATAAAGTCCGTTAATTCGTTAACATTTTGAGTGTAATTTGCATTTTTTTGATTCACTCACTTCTAGAACACAAAATTACACTATTGAGCTGATTGTTTGGAAAAATTATTGCTACGGTTGTCTTAATGTTTTGAAAGTTATACTTTACAGTCTAATCTGATTTTAAGATAAAAATAGGTTCAAATGCACTAACGAAGCTGTGATCAAAAAATCTTTGGAAATTGCGAACAGCGATAAGCATAGGTGGGCACAAGTCCGTTAATCCGTTAATAACGAAGCTAACTTTATAATTAACTTGTTAATCCGTTGAAACGTTTTTTCACGTTAACGGACTAAAGTAACTTCCGTTAAGTTCGATTAACTTCCGTTAGGGTTTTCATCGTTGATATCTTGCACCGTTCATTCATCGTTCCTGTGCAAACAGTGCCGTCGCTACGGTGGGGCCAAGGGGACCGTGCCCTCTAATGGTTGCTTGTGACCCCCCATTTAGGTTTACTCAAAACTGTTTTTGGAACAAGAACAGGCTCCCGGTCCACAGTCACTAAATATTCAGTTACTATATGCCCCGTCTGTAACACGCTTGAGTTGCATTAGTTTGTTCAGCACGGGAACGAAATCAGGCAGTTTTTGTGCAAAAAAAGGTTTGCATTTGGTTAACCCGTTTAGCAAAATGCTGGTCGCACGTCTGGTAGCATTTATTGCTGTAGATAGATTTTTCAAGCGACTATGGGCTGCAAACGAAGCGAGCTAAGAAACGCTGCCAGCCTTTTTTAAAAATTGCACATAATTGTCGCCGTACAAGACCTGAAGATCGGTTTTTATATGCAAATTTAATGTCCTACCCCTTTAGCTAGTGCCCCATCACTTCATTTGCTCTGGCGATGGCACTGCGTACAAATCAGTTTGCACTGGCAACACTTGTTGCGTATTTGCACAAGTTGTATAGAAGAAAGCGAAGAAACGAGCTCTTTTTCGTAGCAAATGATAAGCTGCAGCCTCATACTGTAGATCTATTAATTATCGCTGTTCGTAATTTCCAAAGATTTTCCAATCGCAGCTTCTTTAGTGCATTTGAACTAATTTTTATCTTGAAATCAGACTAGACTGTAAAATGTAACTTCCAAAACACAAAAAGACCACCATAACAATAAACATTTCCTCACATGCAGCTCAACAGCGTTAATACGTGTTCTAGAAGCGAGTGAAAAAAATATAATTTACACGCAAAATATTAACGAATTAACGGACTTTATTAACTTCCGCTAATTAAGGGCCGGTCTACACTGTGCGTAAAATCGTCAGCTTACGAGCGTAACCTTAGTTTGTTTTAAAGGAAAATTCCGTAAGCCCAGGCGTACCACCTTACGGGCGTAGCACCTTACAAGAGTAAAATTGCCAGCGAAAAAAATTTGCGAAAAGAGCAAATTTTTTTCGCCCGTACGCTCGTAAGCTCACGATTTGTGTGTAATTTTTTCAAAATTCCAAAGCAATCATGCTTTGGAATTTTGAAAAGAAAATGAATGAAGCCAACGCAAGCGTAAAACGAAATACGATTAAGCAGCTACTGTCGTCAAAACTTGCAATGAAAATGCAAGGTGAAAGATGAAGCAGCAACGGCGGCGTGCTGCTCGTGCCGAATGTGTAATACGTAAATGCTATTTTGAGTTGGCTTGGATGGAACAAAGTCAAGCGAGCATTAATGCTCATAATTTATCATAAAATTCTGTCATTTACCCTTTTGGTATTGGTTTTTCTCTACCGCAAACATCTCTGACTGTGTGTCTTGTTTGGTTATGCATAATGTTTGGTAAAACAATAAAATTTATCAACATTTTTGTGCAGTTAATTATAAAAACACTTTTGAAATTACTTTTTCTCCAAGCATGTGTAACTGACAAATTCATATCGTTTATTTACTTAATAGTGCACAAGTATTTTAGTATTTTATAGGAGATCTGTGCTGTCATATACTATACGAAATGCTAATGGTTAAATTTTATTTTTGTTTTTAGAAGTGTACTTTTTGAGTTCTTCTGCAGTGATACCCGGCGCCTTTTGTCACTACAGAAGTACTGGCTCTTTTTCAATTAAACCAACATTCAAAAAATCCACATAGCATTCATATACTATGTGTTTTCATGTAATTTTTTTATGGAGCTACTAAACCACAGCTGTTACAAAGCACCAATATCCACAATAAAAAAATATGCAGCGCATGCATTTGCTAAACGCTAGGCAATTACAGTTAGTATAGTGCGGAGGATGAATTATTATGAACAATGCAAAAATACGCCAGTGACTTCATGTCAAAACTCATTCCTGGCGTTATTCAAATGAAAAAGCCCCATAAAACCACTCGAAATTGAGAACATGATTTCATTATAAACATCATTTTCATGGAATTAATGTTTAATCACAATATGCGGGG
Organism: Trididemnum nubilum; assembly: GCA_963965965.1. NCBI lineage: Eukaryota > Metazoa > Chordata > Ascidiacea > Aplousobranchia > Didemnidae > Trididemnum > Trididemnum nubilum. The sequence goes on from OZ014470.1 coordinate 48,853,805, forward strand.
CAGTAGGTGTTGTGCTTCTCCACTTAACTGGGGTTGTTTTAACCGCAAGAATTGCCGGTAGGCTCTAGCAATCTCGGGTCAGAAAAGAAAGCAAACGCTAACACGGTTTTAGCCGACAAAAACCAATGGATGGTACTTGTATACAAAGTGCTGGACCCAACGAGTGAGTATAGATGTGAGCCTATCAGCCTACTCTGCCAGCACTGTCACAGCACCGATCGAACTTTTTTGTGTTGCCCCGCTCTAGTTTTGATCCGGCCGCTTTTTCCTTTTAGTTTGCTCAGTTTGTGCGCCTCACTTTAGTTCCTGCAGCCAACGCTTTAAAAATTACGCGCTTTTTGGTAATTCCTGCACGCCTTTGTGTTTGGCCGAGTTACCTCTGTTCTGGCATTCCTTTTCATTCGAGCAACTGCCAAACAGACGTATTTCATTTTCAAGACCGCTCGTTTGGCACTCTTTAAGTTCATTATTTTCAGGCTAAATTTCAGATATATTTTGCCATGTCGTACTGTTCCAAACTATGCATTTTGTCTGAACAATGCAGTTTAAGTTGAAGAATTTCAATTGTGGTTTGCCCAGACGGACACGGTGAAGGCTCCATATTGTAACGGAGGACTTCTGTCAGAGATGAAGTCCTCGAGGACGTCCTTGGCCTCGAGGACACATTTTGAAGTCCTTGGCCTTGGCCTCGAAGGTCAAGTCCTTGGCCTTGGCCTCGAGGCCTCAAGTCCTCGAAAATTGGCCTGTCCTCGGCTCGAGGACAGCGCTATTTTTTGAATTGTTAAATTTTTTTTTTTTTTGGAGATCGCTTGAAAAATTTTTGTGAAGACTTTTTTTTGGAGAGCACAAGCGCTTGTGTCCTTGGTCCTGGCCTCGAGAGAGTCTGTCCTCGGAAAGGCTGTCCTTGGCCTTGGCCTCGGATTTTTTTTGTGTCCTTGGCCTTGGCCTCGAGCCTTGTGTCCTCGACTCCACCTCTGGCTTCTGTAACAAGCACCTCCATTTCCAAAATATATTGTCCAAATGCCATTACTGTGAATTCATTGTCTTAGCTATTCTAGGGTTAAGAACAACCGAAAAAGAAGAAATGCCAAATCAAAAAAGAAACTAAAATCTGTACTGATTCAAAACAAAAGAGCTTGAATAACTTCGAGAGTATAGAGTGCTATTGCGCATTGGGCAGGTAACAAAAAAACTTTTTGGCTCTCGTTCAAACGAAAATTAGAGCTTGCTTTTTTGCTTTCCGCAATTTTACGATGCTGCAAAAGCAGCAAAAACAGGCGTTTACGAGCAGACATAGCATTTGGAATTAACAAACATGGTCGCCATAATTGACATCAATGATCTCAAAATTTAAGAACCAATTAAGAGCAACTGATGCTCAACATTGGCAAAAAATTAACAGTCAGCATCAACTGACTTACTGGTTCTTATGAAAACAGTGTACTTACGGTATTATAAAAACAAAATAAAATTAAGGTACTGTTTCCTGTGGTTAATTTATCATACATTTTATTAAGGGTTAAAGCCCTGCTTGATTGGCTTCACAGTTATCAGCAATCAGCTCATGACTGCCGTATCTGCAGTAGACCAGTGCCAGCATCAACAAGAAAATTATTTCTTCTTCGTTTCAAACTAATATGAAGTAAATTTAGTATCACAATCACAATTAATTACGGTAAAAGCACTACAGACTATTTTGTACCATGAACACAATATTTTGTGAAGTAAACTTAGATAATCGCAGCCAGCGACTCGCAAAGCATTTGTGCATTGCGCTATGCCTGGGCGACTCGTAAATTGCATACGATTTGCTGTTTACACGAGCGCGACTTTGCCTTGTGTGACTCTCGAGACGTTGAAATCGACCTCGTGTAAGTGATCATGGGCGAGAACGATTGTTGCATCGAGTCGCGCAAAAATATAATCGGCATCGCAAATCGCAGGTGTTACTTACACGGCAGCGATTCTTGCCAAACGCGATCGCGGCAAGCTAGTCTTGCCTCGTGTGAGTAACCACTATGCGAGAGAGATTTTCACGCATAAAAAATCGTCGAATCGCGTTGCAAAAAAGTCGCCCGTGTAAATGCGGCTTAACACTGAAAAAAACAAGTGCGAGAAATGCACAGAATACTGTATGTACACATTGTACAGTATGAAATAGTAGCACATTTTACATTTAAATTAAATAAAAACATTCAATATTCAATTAGTAGTCACAAAATTTTACTTAACACTGTAGCTATTAGCAAAATTCAACACTAGGATAAGCTAATACTGATTTCAAAAAATATCTAATGTCACGCCACAAAAAATAAGCTTGTCATAAGAGTACTTTCAAAATTAGCTGTCAAAAGTTTTAGACACCTGAATGCTTACAACTTGGCACGTTGCAAAGCTTTCTCGTAGTTCGTTGCATTTTTGAAGGTGGCTCTGATTTTCTGCAGCTTAAACTTTTTAGTTCGTTCTTCGCAAAGCAATTGAAAGCAGTTTGGAAAATCAGTGCAAAGTTTTCATGGTTTTGGGAACAACTCTTCTGAAGGACAGCAGCTGATGAAGAAGAAAGATGCAACAGCGCTTGAGTAAAAACACATCGCTGTTTATTAGGTGCCAAAAATTTGATTCGAATTGCGCTATCTGATAAAACAACATTGTAAGCTTGCACAGCCTAAGCTGTAACAGCGTAGCACAGCTCCGTTATGGCAGACAGACGTCGATTAGTATTGTCAAAAAGAGACATATAGTCTTTAGGAATATTTCCTTATTTTGTTCCTGTCTTTCGTTATCAGCCAGCAAAAGAACTTTGCAACCTGGGTGTTTTCTTCGCCGACAAATACTGCAGCCAATATAACCATTGTCAAAGTAAGTTACATTGGCATCCTCGAGCAATATTTTCTTGAGATTAACAACTTCATTTTGCCAAAAAAAGTTGTGAAGCCTATTAATTTCAACAGCATCTTTAGGGGTGCATAAATCTTGCTCACTGCTAGCAAAGGACACTTCTAGCAAGCACCTTTTGCTTAAGCAAGCTCAGTACTCTTTCTTTTCAGCTAGTATCAGTTGCCGAACGGAAATAAAAACATTTCCACCCCTGCAGTGGTGCCGATTTATGTTGAGCATTGGGGGGATAATTCGCAATTTTACCCCAATTTTGCCCTATTTTAAACATTGGGGGGATAGGACTCAATCACTATTTTTTCACGTGAATAAAATATGGCAAACGTTCAACACGCTTTTGAGCAAATCAAGTAAAGACCAAAAACAAAGGTCTTCACCGAAACTAGAAGAGTTTTTGTCCCCGAATTCAAGTGAAGACTACAAAAAAAAAACAAAAAAAAACAAAGATTATCCAGCGCTCAAATGATGACCATAGTCAAACTACTGGGGATATTTCCCCCCATCCCCCCCAGGTTTCGGCACCACTGCACCACTGGCTTAGCGAACATAAAAAAAAATATCCATTTTTGATGATGCTCCTCATCCTTTTAGAATTGAAACAAACATTGCTGGTTGTTTTGATTGGACTGCACAGATCGATAACCAGACTAGCATAATGGGGCACAGCATGTATTCACCAGTGAAATAACCAGTGACGTGCGGTGAGGTTTTTGGTTGGTGAGGCACAATTTTTTTTTACACGCATGTTTGCAAAAAAATTATTTAAGACAATAAATGAAAAGCAAATAATCACAGGCGTTGGTAAGGATGGTGACACCCGGGGAGGGGAGTGCGTAGTGTCACCCTGTATGTGTGACGCACCCTTCATGATGTCACCCCTTTGTTATTGAAGACCAAAAAGAAAAAAAAAAGACCTTCGCCGAAAACTCTGTGGGTTGAGGCCCAAGTATGTGGATTGAGACCCACTAAATTGCAACAAAAATCTTCATCACAAACACATTATAAAATGGTGTCACCCCAAAATGGTGACACCCGGAGCGGGCCGCCCAACCCCCCTAGCGACGCCCCTGCAAATAATTGTTTTCATAACCATTAAATGAAGACCAAATTTTTTGATAATTAATTATTCGTTTAATTTTTGCAGTTCACTTAAAGCCAAATCAATTCTTGAAGTTTCGAAAATCTATAAAGGTAGCCTAGCCTATTCTTTGGCTTTGAATGTGGACATTGTTGAAATTTTCGTGCTTGCTAAGCCTTTTGGCAATTTCTCTAAGTCACAAAAACCTGGTTTCAGTCCCAACATTAATATTTGCTAAAAACATGAAAGCAAAAATGAAGATTTTTATAGCGCAACCACTCTTTTCTTGAGTACGGTTCTACTCTTTCTGAATTGAGGGGTTCTTTCGTAATGATGTCTCGAGCAAATCTTTTAAATCGGTTTTCTTTTAGCTATAACTTCAAGTTTAGTCCGTGGTTGATATCAGGGTTTCAAAAGTGCTCGATAACGGAGTGTTAGAGCAAATATCACAGTAAACCACTACAATATTAAGACATTAAAAATTAAAAACCTATAACCCAACAGACTGTTTCACCCATAAATAGGATCATCAGGGGTAAAGCTAAACATATTAAAGATGAACAATTGAAATCAAAATATCAAGAATAAAAACTAAAATCCAGAATATAAAAGCTGTAGTAGCTAAGTTGAAACCTACTCAGCAGTTGAGCTACACTGAACTGGCGCAAAATTTTAGTAGAACAAGCGATCACTGCAATGTCACGTGAAACGATGACGTAAACAATAAATAATAACAAATGCTGTAGATAGAGGTAGTCGGCGGTTCGAAACTGGAGTACGATAAACCTTCAATACCAAGATGAAGAAGGAAAAATATTATGACCAAGGATTATGTTTTAAGTTTACAGTTTTTTAATTTATATTTGTTTTTGTGGCCACACTTGTTGACGAGCTCAGTACGTTTGTTTAACGTTGTGCTGGGGTCTGCCGTGAGGATGGAATATTTTTCGGCTAAGCATAGTTGGCATTGTTTGTCTCCTTGCTGGTATGGCTTTGCGTGGCAAACAATGCTCCACGCGATGGTGAGCTCATAGCCGGCGTCTCTGCAAGACCATACATACTTGGAAAGCTCGGTGGCGTTGCTTTTTTGGCGGTGCCCGAAGGATTGCACGTGGTTGTAATATCGTGCTTTAATTTCCGTTTCACAGAGACCAAAGTAATTTTTGGCCTCGTTGTTGCAGTTTACGGTGGCTTTCTAAACAATACTCTTTTCTCGGCACCGTCCGGACATGGGGCATGGTGTCTTTCTGCAGTTGCACGAAGGTGGATCTGGTTTATGTCTTTTCTCAAATAAGATCTTCTTGTTGTGAGCAGATAGGATGCCAGCTCTGTTAGTGGTACAACTATAGCTTAGTTTGATAGTGTTCCTGTTGAAGATCTTGTGCAATCGGTGCCGTGGCGGGAAGTGCTTCTCCAGGAGATAAAAGAAATTACTTTGGTCTCTGTGAAACGGAAATTAAAGCACGGTATTACAACCACGTGCAATCCTTCGGGCACCGCCAAAAAAGCAACGCCACCGAGCTTTCCAAGTATGTATGGTCTTGCAGAGACGCCGGCTATGAGCCCACCATCGCGTGTAGCATTGTTTGCCACGCAAAGCCATACCAGCAAGGAGACAAACAATGCCAACTATGCTTAGCCGAAAAATATTCCATCCTCACGGCAGACCCCAGCACAACGTTAAACAAACGTACTGAGCTCGTCAACAAGTGTGGCCACAAAAACAAATATAAATTAAAAAACTGTAAACTTAAAACATAATCCTTGGTCATAATATTTTTCCTTCTTCATCTTGGTATTGAAGGTTTATCGTACTCCAGTTTCGAACCGCCGACTACCTCTATCTACAGCATTTGTTATTGTTTATTGTTTACGTCATCGTTTCACGTGACATTGCAGTGATCGCTTGTTCTACTAAAATTTTGCGCCAGTTCAGTATAGCTCAACTACTGAGTAGGTTTCAACCTAGCTACTACAGCTTTTATATTCTGGATTTTAGTTTTTATTCTTGATATTTTGATTTCAATTGTTCATCTTTAATATGTTTAGCTTTACCCCTGATGATCCTATTTATGGGTGAAACAGTCAGTTGGGTTATAGGTTTTTAATTTTTAATGTCTTAATATTGTAGTGGTTTACTGTAACTTCAAGTTTAGGTTAAAAACTTAGTTAAGAAAGTCTCTCAGCTTTGAGACTAAATTTTCTTCCATTTTAGTTAATTTTCTTGTATTAAATTGTTTTTATTTCGCTAGAAAAATAACTTGTTCAATTTCGCAATGAACGAAAGACTACAAAAAAAACTGCTAAAGACTTTTTCTCATTCTATGACGTCACAGGTGAGGCTTGCCGCAAAATCAGCTTTAAAAGCATTATGCGTTGTTCGCAATTAGTCTGAGAAAAAAAGGCATACTTTTAGTTCGTTCATGAAAATTTGCTTAGCTGAAGTGAGGCACAATTGACAATGCCTCACTTCGCAGGCACAATTGACAATGCCTCACTTCGCATAATTGAAGCGATGCTCAATGGCACGCCGTAATGACACCAATATTACACCGAATAGTTTGGGCGTTTTAATGCGAAAGACATTACATAAAAGCAGTGAATACACAAAAAAAGTAAATATGACAAAAATTAATAAAGTTTTTGATAAATAGTTTGATTTGTGTGAAACCATTTTATTTTAATTATATACTTTATTTTCATTTTCCTTTGCACAATTCTACAGGTGAGGCACGGCCTCACCTGCCTCCCCTGACCGCACGTCCCTGGAAATAACAAATACTAAACACTACTTAAAATATTAAACTATGCCGGTATTGATATTAACGTTACGATTACACTGCAACAGCATATATGTTAAGATCACAATTAAAATGCTTATTTGTTCAAATTTAAAGACAGCAATGCAGGTAGGACTTGAATTAGCTGACAAAAAAAAAACTGACATTGATAAGCTCATCAAATCTAAAATTAGTTTTTAAATTTTACCTCTAAATTTCTAACTTTTGTGGTCCTACTCTCGATATCAAGTTTTTTCCAATGCCGAAACTTTCAAATAATGGCCGGTATCTAGGCAACTTCAGACTTTATTGTTGAGCCTAAACTGTTTTTGTAAATGTATTGTAGACCTCGCAGTACTCTGTACAACTGCAAGCTACGGAAATGGATTCAGAGCTAGCGAAAAGTCAAGACTACTGCATGCACTTCAGTTACATGCACTCAACAGCTTTTTATACCGTACAGAGTACATACTTCCACGTTACTAATAACTAGGCCACCGTAATTATAATCCTCTGAACTATTATTTATTTATTTATCATTTACTGGCAATTCAGTAGTCCGATATGGTCGGGATGGATACGCAACAACGTTTGGAAAAAAAATAATATACAGAGATTACACACACAAATAAACGTGTTCAATAGCACATAAAATAGACTGTACCAGAAGTTCAATAGCACAATTATAGTACTGTACCAGAAGAGAACTCTGACTACACCATATACAGAAAATCTACCATTAACAAAACTAACGGCATTCTTACAACTGCTTTGCTGGTTTAGTACACGTGCGCTTGCCAAGCTTGACTTTAGAAAGACGCTGCAGGTTTGTGCGGTAGTTGGTTACTCAATCACTCGCTTCTGAGCGATAGCCCTTCTATTGTCGTAAGAAAAAGGCAATCGCTAAAAGCCTTCGCATCCCGATGTTGTCTAGAATTCTAGATATCCCTGCAACGAGTAAACTCAAACCGCTTGGGGGGAGGAGTCAGCACAATAATGATAAAATGCGTGTTGGTTTTGCAGCAGGGATAAATGCGGAAAAGATCGTAATTTAATGTGTTCGCGCACTCAAACCGTTCGACAATTCGAGAGGATAACCTACACCTACATGCTACGCATCATGCACCGTCTCTTGTGTTTCCTGGGGTGGACTGGATAAAGTTTATATAAAAGCTGATGTGGGAGAGAGGCGAAAGACGCTCAACATTTGGCTTAGACGGACACGGGACAGAGGTGGAGCTGAGGGCACAAGGCTCGAGGCCAAGGACACAAAAAAATATCCGAGGCCAAAGACAGCCCTTTCGAGGACAGACCCTTTCTAGGGAAAGGACACAGACGCAAGTGTTCTCCAAAAAAAAAATAATAATAATAATAATGAGGTCTTCAAAATTTTTTTCATGCGTTTAAAAAAAAGGTCTTCAAAAATTTTTTTCAGGTGTTCTCAAAAAACAAAATCAAAAAATCTCCGAAAAAACAAGTTTTTCTACAAAAAACGATCTACAAAATTTTACGGATTCCAAAAATACCGGTACTGCTGTTCTCGAGCCGAGGACAAGGCAATTTTCGACGACTTGAAGCTTCGAGGTCAAGGACTTCAAAATGTGTCCTCGAGGGCTTCACCTCTGTAAACGGAATCTATCAGTAGAACTGAAAAACAGTTGAAAGCTGAAAACAAAACGCACCCTGCAAAATATTGTGATCAGATCTTTCCACCGAGTCACCCTCCGCTAAGAGGAATTCAAAAGAGGAAGAACCGGACCTTTGAAACCAGCCTCTAGTGCCCATTTGTGGAGGCCAGGCGTCACGGAGGGCATTCCGGGGCCGTGCCCCCCCAAATGACTGCTTGTGCTCCCCAAGCGAGGACTGTGCCCCGAAGAAATTAACAGGCTCGAGGCTACTGGAGTGCAAATCGAGGCCTAAGACTCTCAAATTGGTGCTTATCGCCCTAGAATTTGCGAGCAAGAACTGTTTTTTCATAGTTTTTGTGGACTCATACCGGATTTCATGAAACTTTGGGGACGAAGATCTTTTTTTTTTTGGTCTTCACTTTAGGATTCGTAGAAAATTGCAAAATTTTGAGATGAAAACCAGAGTTAGTGGAAATTTTTGAACTGAAGGCCTTTTTTTTACATCTTCACCTTGTTTATTTGATCCACACTCTTGAATTCACGTAAATAAACTGCTCGTGCTCCCTCAAAATTTATCTTTGCCCCCCTTGTCACGCTATCCTGACGCCGGGCCTGCATCAGTGGCCTATAAATTAATTTTTGTAATTTTGTTGTATTCACCAAGTTGCTTTGGCCAGGAGACAGCAAAGAAACCTTTTGGTCTTCGAGTTAAGCTGCCACGTCTTGTCTACCACACACTGTGGACTCTTAACGGTGTCCCTTTTCATTGCTGAACGCTAAGCAAGGAATAGAACCCAGATGTAGCTTTTCAGTAACAGACACTCGATCACTGATTGGCCTTACATGTTTTTTTGTGAGGAAGGTAGAAAAAAATTCACGTTTAAATTTTCAAAAAGACAATACTGCTTCTCGTAATGCATAATCTGACCCAAATTTAACCGAAACAACAAGGAATTGTAATAAATCTGTGACTTCCGTCATCCAATTCAGCATAATATTATGACCACCCACAGAATACGCTGTTAAGCTGTTACGCTCGTAAGCGCCGTTTTGTATAGTGTAGACACCCTCGACGTACGAGCGTAAAAAATTTTGTTATTTTGTACGCACAGGGTAGACCGGCCCTAAAGCTGAAAATAACGGATTAACATTAACGGAGGTGTGAAGTTTGTTAACAGACTAGTTTTTAACGAAGCTAACGTTTAACATTAACTTGCCAACCTATGGATGGCGATAAGTAATAGACTATAAGAGTGCAGCTTATTATTTGCCAGATAAAAGAGCTCCTTTCTTCACTTTCCTATAAAACTCGTACTAATACGCAACAATTGTTTCCAGTGCAAATTGGTTTGTACCGGTACGATGAATAAATGTTGCAAGAAATTAACAATGAAAACCTTAACGTAAGTTAAGGAAACTTAACGGAACTTAATTGGGTCCGTTAACATAAAAAAGCTTTTTAGGGGATTAACGAGTTCATGAAAAAGTTAGCTTCGTTATTTACGGATTCACGATTAACGAATTTGTACCCATTTATGGTTAATACAATACCCTCTAAAAAGTATTCATTGAAAAAGCCTTAAATAGGCCAACAAGCAATATAAAACTGAATTGAAAACGAATAAAATCACGTCTTAAAAAACAGTCTTTTCAAAGGAAAAAACGCAAGTAAGGGTGCGTTTAGACTGGACGCGAAGCAACGCGAAGCGAAGGTTGGCGACCTTCGCGAGTGGTGGACTACGTCACTCGCGAAGGTTGCCAACCTTCACGAGAGGTTGCTAATCTTCGCGACTGGTCGCTTCATAGGCTAATTTCAATAACTTACTTTTAAAATGTATTCAATGAGCAGAAAGCTTTGTGTACTTTATTATTGAAGAGCTATTATAGTAATCACAGGTTCTGTTTCGTCATAGAGCGCTGGAATTACCGGTAAAACGAAAATTGAGTGTATATTGTGTTATTATGCAATAACCGTGAAGAAGAGTCTAGACTAATAGCTCAGGTTACAAAACAATCTTGAGAAAAAAGTTTGTAAAGTATAAGTGAAAAACGAAGTACAGTAGATCGAATTTGGTAATGAAAAGACTAGTCTTTTCTTCAAAAACGTAGTAGTACCATAGTACTTAGCCTATTTACTAGCTATCAATGATATGTTTAGATCCTTCAACTGAAAACTTGCCATAATCTGTCTTGACGATGACAGTTCTGGGTTTTGATGCAGAAACGCAAAAAGCTGGTAGCAGATGTCAAAAGTTCTCTTTAGGTGTTTACTCAGTTAACAAATCCTTAAACGCTTTCACCATCCATGTCTCATTATGGTAGTGGTAACTTAGATCAACCGGTATCTTGTAGAGTGTAAACCAATAGGCTAGTCTACAGGTAGATTTAAAGCATAAACTATGTCGTTTTTTTGATGTGATGTTTCTTTTTCAGGCAAGCATGTTATGATACCTGTAATAAGCTTAAACAGTTGTTGGTATGTGTCATTTAGTGCTGTTTATGAAGACTCCCAATGTTAACGCTATGAGTGAAAATGAAAGCTGGATTTGTCATCAGTTATGTAGTGGATTTTTTGCTTATTGTGCAATGGATTGCTGTGTTGATTTGCTGGAGAAAGCAAAAAAACATTGCAGTTTTTGCATGATTTGACACTATCATCGAAGGACAAGAATTTAGCTCAGTCATACTAGCAGTTGCTTTGAGGAAAAGTCAGCTTCTAAAATTAAGTTTGGTGTTTTACTCGCTAGCAGAGCGCTTATCGATATTTAGTGCGAAGTTAACTGCTTTTGTGAGCATTTTATTAGTTTGCATTTTCTTGCGGTACCAGTAGGCTACGTTGCGACGGTCGCGTTTACCTCAAAGGGCTTCACTCCAAACCACCGTTTGTAAGACATAGACAAATTAATAGCTGTAAGGTCAAGCCCCCTCTTAGCAAGTTTTTGGTTATGCCCCTGATAATAAAAAAAACATTTAGATTTTTTTATGTGAAAATTGTTACTCAAGCATCTGAATTAAAGTGTTGTTAGTTCTCACATTTTCATGTAACTGACGCTTCCTTCCCCAGTCCAATTATTTTCATTATAAATGCTGTATCAAGTTTTTTGTTTAGTGTTGACTAATGAGAATGGAACAATAGTAATGAACTTGCTTGGCGGGTACTTCTCTACCAATAATTGTAACTTCAGCAAAAAAATAGAACTCACTTTCTACTGGTTAGATATATATCGGCTTTCTAGTTCATCTAAATACACTGACTGTAATTGTAATGATTGAACTTTAGACTTAAAATTGTTTACTTTGTCACTTTATTCACCATGTAAAACAGTAAAAATTTTAAGAGACAGTAAAAATGTTTTGAAATTCACAAACAACTTAATTCAAATATTACACAAAGACACAGTAAATGAATATTTAACACATTTGACACTTCTATTTTCATCACATAGAACTGGAGTGAAAAATCACTTCCACCAGACCACAATATTCATGATTATAAAACTTGGGATAGTCCAAAACCATTGCTTCCAGTTCAACTTGATCACTGTCATAAACCTTCAGAAACAAGAAGACTTTTAACAGGACATTCAGAAGAAAAAATTCCATGTTTGTAGCTATTCAAAGAAGTGACTACTAATTGGGCAATCCAAAAGTTCATAGAAATTTTTCGATTTTTTGTATCTTTCTAGCTCTATTGTATGTAGTAGTGTAGCTTGAAACCAATTTTAAATACAGTTTTATTCACCAAGTTGGCTTGGTCAAGCAGACAGTGAAAAAACTTTTGCGAGTTTTCCAGTATTCAAGGAATTGTTCAATTGTGGTTAGGCTACTTTTAAAACAACAAGCTAACAAACAATGGGTTAAAATACTATCAACACATTCAAAACTAGCCTGTTGGTGGGTTATTTTATATTCTGAAAAAAACAACATTATGTTAGTTTAAGTTTACTTTGAGACAAAAAAGCAAAAGCTGCTCAGCCAAAAGAACCACTGAACTGATACAATAGCTTCTGCTATGCTGCCCAGAAAAAAAAGTTTTGTTTTAAAGCTGGATGTCGTGGAGCTAGGCCTACTGCTTTGGTGTATTGATTATAATGAAGCTTTGAGATCCAGCATAGCTATGAAAAATCACTCTAGGATTTACAGCCTTAGCTGTCTAGATCCGAATTAACTTGGCTAGCCTAGGGCTATCGCAAATCTAACTTTTCCAACAACCTACTCTTTGGACTGACAAGTAGGCGCTAAACCATACAAATATACCATTTACATTATTTTCTTGCAAACTGCGATTGTAAAAATCCAATCAGTGATTTAGTAGGTTATCTTACTACAGCCTGCAAGCAAGCGCTGTTGCGCAACTGCTTGCGAAGGTTGCAACCGGTTGCAACCTTTCGCTAGCTTTCGCGAGCTGTCGATGACGTCAAATTTTGGTTGCTTCGCGTCGCTTCGCGTCCAGTCTAAACGCACCCTAACAGTCCAAAAGCAACC